>QLOO01000425.1:0-19268 GCA_003313855.1 Suillus sp. MG131 | reverse complement strand
ATATCGTGTGCTGGTGGAAGTTGGCTGCAGCGGCGTCATCGGAGATGAACTTGAGCGTGCAAGTGTTGCAGGAGATAATTTTGGGGTAGACGTAGCACTAGTGCCATTGCCCGCTGATTTGGTCGGACTCAGCGGGACAGTACGCGGCATATCGCCGACGCGTACTGTGCTAGTAGCTGTCCCCGCAAATGTGAGGGCTGGAGGAGATGTGGATTCTGCAGGCGTCTCTTCTCCCACTTCATTGTGGTGCAAGATTGCATTGACAGGTTGACTGGTTTCAGAGCTAAGCTCGACAATGGGATTGATGGGTGAGCGATTGTACCGTGCGGGGAGGGCTGAGTTTGCTTTGAGGATGGGCGGTGGCGATATGGCACCGTTCATATAGCGTCCTGCGCCTGTGCTGTGCGTACCCACCGGTGATCGCGCACCTTGCCGCTGGCTTAGATCGACTGATCCACCACGCACGAAAGTGGGTGCAGGGAAAGAGTTGCGTGCAGGTGATGCAGGAAGTGGTGGGGGTGTGGCCATGTCATTGCGATGGGGGAGATTGGCGTGCCTCAGGTCGCGAGTGCCGAAATTTCGAACATGACATGTTTTGCTGCAATTCAGGTCAATAATTGAAGGACATGAAGAGTCGTGGAGATTACCAGTATGGCTAAGCAGGAAAGGGTAAGCTACATGATGCATAGCATCCTCACAGGCAAGACGCACCTCCTGATCGTGTTCCAGAAGAGTCAAGGAGTCTAACCTCTTATTGCATGTCGTGCAGGCCAGGCAAGGCTGACCGGACATTTCGTAAATCACACGAACCGAGGCGGTGTGTGGGGGAGCTCACCTTGTGATAGAGCTGATTACGTTGATTAATAACGTTTGTATTGCAGAATACTATCGATCAGCCCACCTTCCTGCCAGGTCCCATCACCTGTCGGATGTCATAAGAAATCGCGAAGTATGGAACGAGGCCGCTCACCTGTTCTGCAGCATAAACGGCCTTACTGCATCTAGGACATATCGGTGTACCGCCAAACGGATGCATGGCAGCTGTATGATATTCTTGACTTAAAATCTGGCTCAAGTCTGAGACTCAACTTAGTGCAAGCTTGAAAGATGGTTGTTCGTCGCGCGCTTATGCGTGACTATGTACTTTGGAGGAGTAACGGGAAACATCCATCGGAGATTGAAAGCTATATCGCTTTTTTGCTACAGGCCAAATCTTTCGTTCATCGCCATCTCCCTCTTATCCAGTTCATAGATTTTTTGTTTTCTCTTCTTATTCCTCCATCATGTCCGACGATGAACAACACAACCAGCAGTTCGAGCAGGTTTGCCTATTTTATCTACAATGCTTCGCGATCATGTTAGACAACTGATCTCATGATCATCATATAGGCTAGCGCAGGTGCCTCGCTCACTTTCCCTATGCAATGTTCTGCGCTCCGCAAAAACGGTCACGTTGTCATAAAAGGTGCGTTAGACTGCATCTTCCCTGCATTCCCGGCCCGACAACCTCATTCCAGGTCGTCCCTGCAAGATCGTTGAGATGTCTACCTCTAAGACCGGGAAACACGGTCACGCGAAGGTTCATCTCGTCGGTGTTGATGTGCGTCTATGTTCCACTTAACCCAGAGTTGCTGCTTCAATTTCCGATCCCACAGATCTTCACTGACAAAAAGATGGTAAAGTATCGATAATTGACTCGGTCATAAGCGCTACCGCTTACGGCTCCGTTATGTCCTTTTTATAGGAAGATATTTCCCCTTCCACCCACAACATGGACGTTCCTAACGTGAATCGCACTGAGTACCAGCTCGTGAGTGTGCTGTATACTTTGTCTCCTGTGGTCACTCAAACCCGCAGTAGCTCGGTGTCGACGACGGCTTCCTCAATCTTATGAATACTGATGGAGGTACTAAGGATGATGTCAAACTTCCTGACAACAAGCTTGGTGAGGAAATCTTAGCTGGCTTCGAAGTCGCGGATACCGTCATGGTCACGGTCACTGCCGCGATGGGCGAGGAGCAGGTACGTTCATCATGCAATGCCCTTTCAATTTCCGATTCTTAATACGCTTTCCAGGTTACGTCTTTCAAGGTCTCTAATCAGTAAACGTATGTCTTTGCTTTGAGCATATGCTCTGTCGACGATTTTCACACAGCTGGTTATCAGGGTCTTTCGCTTCTGATTGCAGTACACGTCCTGTCATTTTTCTGTCACGACAGCTATTCTTACTTTCAGTCAATATCTGCGCATGTACTTTCATCAAGCCATTGTACTGAATGTATATCAGTATGACTAGGTTCCGGTGTTGGAATAAAGAATTATGTATTTCATGTTGTAGACAGGAGGCATTTATGGAGGAGATTGCAGTCTCCCATTTGTTCCGAGTCATTTTTGAGTCGTTCAACGCCACAGTTCGGAATGCCCAAACCACCTCCACATGAGAGTCAGTAGCCCTGCATGCCCCCACCCCCCACAGGTCCCCTAAGTATCGCTGACGCGGCAGTCCATCATTCTAATTTACTAGGTGCATGAGACATGCAATGGCCTGGTGTGAACACCCTGCCCACAGTTGGATTTTCCGTGTACCCGGATATTTAAGCAATATTTATATATAATTTTCTGCATTTTATTATCTATCATTATAGGTTGTTTGGTTGAGCATCATCCTACATTTGAAAGTGGCACTGGACTCGGTCTTTTGATTCTTTACCTTGGACAGTGACCACAACAAGTACTATCACCCATACGGACAAGCCCTCGACTGACTAACATATCCTTGAACATGGCCAGCTCTAAAGAAAACCCAGATTCTGACCTCTACGGAGGTGAGCAATTGTTCCATATCGCCGGCTCTAGGGCAATGGCTTACATTACGCAGACCTGTACGATGACGAATTCACTGTCCCACTGGATGACGAGGCCTCCCCTACCACAGAAACTCCTCCGCAAGCAGACAAGAATCTCGAACCTGTCAAGACGGAGACTTCAACATCGACCACGTCGGCGTCATCGCTACCTGCAAAACCTCAGTCTTCAAAAAGCGACTATGCTTTGTCATATTCGGCACAGGTTGCAAAGCAGTTCTCTGCGTACCAACAGACACCGAGCCAAGAGCGTATCCAGAAACCACCTTTGCCCCTCCCACCAAACCCGAGTGCAACAGGTGGGCCTTCGGCAATAGCAACACACGAGGGACCGACCGACAGCCATGCAGACAGGCCTATCCGACCTTCAGAAATGAAAGATGAAGGGTAAGTGCATGCTTACTACATGTATGGTCATTTTGTCCTTGTATTCTTCTTGGGGCGAAGCATTTCTAGTCTCAGTCTCCGCTATGTCTTGCACGATAGTTTACCCTTATCGTTCTTTCATGATAAATGAACGAACGGGAGCCTGACAGTTACAGTACATGCCACTGCACTGCTACTACTGCTTACAGTCGAGCTTACTATCTGCACCTACACTCTGCGCATCGCCTATGCTGCCGTCTTTCATACTCTCATGGCTACTTGTTATAATTGGTCACTAATCACTTATATCTTTCTGGATACTTCCTTGGACCCATCGACACGCTCTACTCTTACTACATGCCTTGCCTCACCTACGGATCCTTGCCTCACTTACGGTCGTCACCTCCGATAGCAAAATGTTTATTGGCGGCCTTAACTGGGACACTACAGATGGTATACACCTATGCAATGGCAATCAAGTTCTATCTACTGACTACTGTCCTATGTTGTCCTTCCTATGAGCAGAGGGTTTAAGGACGTATTTTTCCCAGTTTGGCAAGGTAATTTACATTTGAATTTAAGCTGTCGATGGGTGTTGTGCTCGGGCTATGATACTGACGAGCATTTAAGGTGGATGCTTGTACCATTATGCGCGACCCGGATGGGCGCTCAAGGGGCTTCGCTTTCTTGACCTTCGATGAACCGGAAAGCGTGAATGCCGTCACTGGAAGGGAACATATTTTGGATGGGAAAGCTGTCAGTGTATCTGTCTTGCAACTTTTTCAATCCCACTAACGTAGCCAATAGATCGACCCGAAACGCGCGATTCCCCGAGAAGAGCACCTGAGAAACACGCGGTACTTTGTTGGTGGTCTTGCTCCTACCACCAACGCAGACACAATGCGCGAGTTTTTCTCGCGATTTGGCAAGGTCGTCGATGCGACAGTCATGGTCGATCGCGAGTCGGGCCGTTCTAAAGGCTTTGGCTTCGTCACTTTTGAGGACTCGAATAATTCTGA
Source organism: Suillus sp. MG131 (assembly GCA_003313855.1). Classification (NCBI taxonomy): domain Eukaryota; kingdom Fungi; phylum Basidiomycota; class Agaricomycetes; order Boletales; family Suillaceae; genus Suillus; species Suillus sp. MG131. The sequence continues at coordinate 15,019 of QLOO01000425.1, read as the reverse complement.
TGAGTTTGTGGGAAAACTCGGGTTGATGTTGGATGATAAGCAGGTACGAGGGATGAGCTTACCAAACACATTCTCCTCTCAACATGTCGATAGATCGAAGTGAAAGCTGCTCAACCCCGAAGCCAGCGCGATCAAGCGCGGAACATGCAACAGGGCAACCGCGAACATTATTTCAACGACCCCGAATCACGCACGCCTAACACGTCCGTAATGGCTTTCCCGCAGCAAGCTAACACCGCAACCACTAACATGCTTTACCAACGTGTGATGGGTCACATGCCTATGATGGGAGCAGCGAACATGGGCATGATGAATCCCATGATGATGGGCATGGGCATGGGAGGCATGGGCGGCATGAATGGTATGGGCGGCATGGGCGGTGTAGGTGGCATGGGTAGTATGGGTGGCATGGGCGGCATGGGGATGAACATGATAGGCGGTATAAGTCCAATGGGCGGTATGGGTATGAACGCCATGCGGATGGGAATGCCGGGGATGGGAATGATGAACGCTGCGGGCGGTGCAGGAGTGGGGATGAACAACATGGGGATGCGTATGCGGCAGGGCATGACTGGCGCTGTTACCCCGAACGCGAATGCAGGACGCATGACCATGAACCAGGGACTGGGTCCATCGAGAATGTCGAGTCGTGGACAGCATTCATTCCATCCATATGCACGATAGTATACTGGTGTTTTTATTTGCTTTGCACCTGCTGATCTGTACCATATATCACCACTAGTTATTTAACCATGCATGATGAGCGCATGACAAACTTTTTGAAGCGCACCGTCTATTCACGTACAGATAATGTTGTGTCTACCATCACAACTTTAGCTACAGAAAACATCATACCCGGGAACTAGTGCTACAAACTTGAACCAAGGCATCAGAATATGCAGTGACCCGTGTACAGAAATGTCATAGATCGATACTGATTTTAATGCTCACACTTCCACCTCGTAATCTGAATAGCTGAATTTTATCTCCGTAGTTGAACCTAAGTATACATCTGGCATCTGGCTGAGACAAAAAGCAAAAAGACTTCAGCAACTACTTATCATGACGTCCACCCTCTCATCTTCGCTATTAGCACTAACACCTGATCTCCAGGTAATTTCTCCCCAATCACCCGACTTCCTTCCTCATCGTTCATCCCCACATACTCCTTCCACCTATCCAATTCCTCATACTCAACATTGAGTGCCCTCACAATATTCGACAAATAACCAAGATCCGATGAGAGCTGTGCGGCTCCTGCGACGGAAAGGGTACGGATCTTCGGCAGGACGCTGCTGGTAAGATAGGATAGGATAGAATGTCCGAGGGAGGACAGCCAGGCCGCTGCAACTGCCTCCGGGCTCAGCACCACCGGCTTGGGAGGTAAGACGAGCGAAGTTCGTCGGTTGTGCCCCAGCTCAGTGGATTGGACATGTATATGTTCAGTCAGACCACTTAGATATGCTTCATCAACATTCGGGAGTGTGTTGAGTGAGAAGCCCAGTGCATCGTCGTCTGCATAAACCTCAAATAGCCGCGGGAGATTCAACAGCCCCTCCGCAACGCGTTGGACGATATCGCTGGGGGAAAGCGAAAAGACAGGCACGTGCAGGTCACCGGCCGTCCGCATGGATTTTGGATCACCCGGTACCGCCCAGAGGGTAAGGGATGCGTAGGATGAGAGATGTGCATACAGGGGGGCGAGAAGGGTATGCTGGAGGGAGGACTGAAGGACTCTAGCAAGGGACGCAATGGATGCGCGGGTTGTAGTGAATAGTGGAACTGGGGGATGGGATTCCGCGGATGCTAAGAGAGTATGCAAAGCTGCGCTGTTCAAGGGAGACTGCGCCAGGAGCGAACCAGCACCCTTGGTTGCGCCAGGTGTATACACCCCGCCTTCGTGCTGCGCGAGTCGGAATGCCGTGGCGATCTGCACGAGTACAGCTCGCAGCTTACCCTCAAAAGTGCAGAGTCGATCAAGCACCGCTCGTGTAGATGCGAGAAGGTGCAAGACGAGTTGAATATTGCTCCAGTCCTGCGGGGAGTAATCCAGATCCGCGAGGTCATCTTCAGATTCCGCTGGGGCACCCGGAGGGGCAGAAAGATTGACGGTCAGCGATTGGGTCCAGGAGTCAACAAATGAAGCGAGAGATGAGTCCAATGCGGACATGAGTCCTGGAGCAGCATATCCATATGTGAAGGACATGCAGCGTACGACGCTTTCCTCTGCGGCACTAAACACATCGACCGCACGTTCGCGAAGAAGACGAGCACGGTCAGTGCTTGAGTTCTTGCTGGGGGTGAGTGTGGAGGCGAAAGTTAGCTCATCAGAGAGCAGGCGCTGCTCCAGTGTCCCATACTCGACTTGGAAGTCCAGAAACGCCTGAAAGAGTGTTTGGTCCCAATCAAGTACATCATTGAGTGTGGACTGCTGCGCCCGTGAAAAATTCGTGGCTGAACTCGACCGCCAGGACATGGACATACGCGTGGAGCGGCGGCGGGTGTGCTTCGGAGGTAAAGGTCCATCCAAAGTACTATCCGTAGGGATAACAGAGAACTGTATCTTCTCCATAATTTTATCAGTGCTCGCTGCAAACTCCTCTGTCGTTTTGTAGATAGCTATGATATCCTTGAGAGCGGATGAACCGGTGGTGTTGAAGAGGGTCGCAAGGCGCTGTGGACACGAAGGCTGTAGGATAGACAGAGTAGAAGTGATGAACGTTGAGAGCGTGATTTGAGGATCGGGAAAGATGGCAGGAATGGACATGCGCTCCGCATTGAGGACAGCCAGGAAACTGGCACAAAAAGTTGCCCAGAAGGCGCTGAACGTCTGTCTCGGCACTGCAGGCACTGACAGCTCCGTGTCTTCCAGAATTTCGTTCTGCCACGAAGCAACTAGCCCTGCTCTCCGAGAGCCAAAGTAATAGTTCCTGAACTCACTCTCCCTCTGTATATTAGAAAATATCCCATAAAAGTTCCTGCACAACGCCGTATCACCCGAGTTGATTGCGCCGACCAATGCAGAACTTAGGGCGGCCTCGAGTTGGTTTTGGAGGGATACCATCAACGCACGACGAGGCTCATACTCCGGAGTTCCCGCAAACACAGGCATACTTCTGCTAGCCTCGCTCAATCTCTCGGCAGCCTTATCATATGCACGCTCCGCTAGCAATGCAGTGACCTCAGCCTCTAAGCTGGACCACGACTCTGCCTCACGTAGCACATCTCTCACAGCCTCCATCCGGCGTTTGGCAGTGTCAAGAGTCTGCAACCTGTCGAGAGCAGCAGAAGTGCCCATTCCAGCTGGGATACGAGCAGTGACGGTGGAAAGAGCAGAGTGTAGGGAGAGGGCACCGTCACGCATGAAATGTAAGTCGTACGTGAGACGGGGAGCGCTGCGTGACACCTCGTCGATCGTGTGTTCGAGTGCAGTTGAAGTTGCCACTGCCGAAAGATCTGTGGCAGTCAGCAGGTCCGCCAGTAGCGACTCAAGAGAAGCAAGTGGAACATGGCTGTCTTGCGGTGTAAGTGTGTCGTTGAGCCATGTGAGCACGTCGGGTGCGTCGTCTAGCTCTTGCACAAGTGCGGACGCTGATGTGGAGGTCATACACGTTGAATTTGTGCCTATTGTTGTTTGCAATAGCTCGAGATCTAGAGCCCATGGAAGTCGTTAGCTAGAAGTCTGTGGACTGAAGCACCGGAGCCCACTTTCAAGATTTAATGTATAGTATGAATGCACTGGCAGGATTGTGACATACAGTACTACAGACCGATATTGCAATTGAGTTGAGTAACGTCCAAGTCAATGAAAACAGTTCCAAAAACACATAAATAGCAGGATTGGATGATTGACTACTACCGTACAGAAGCTGATGTACAAATTGGTTGAACATGATGTGATGAAGAACGTAATAAAATGGACAAGTCCTCTAACCACACTTCAAATGAAGCTCGGGACAAATTAAAAGGACCACAATTATCGAAAGACGCTAATGAACCCCATTTGCAGCAACAGTCACCCTACCTTCCCGCAGATGCTGCGCCGTGCGTTCAGCAGCCGCGTCATATACATACTGCGTAGCCTGTCTCCGAGACCACATTGCATTAGCGTTATCCCCGCCGCGTACCTCCTCATCCGAATCAAATACGACCGATTCACGCCTTGGCTCGTAGTACAAATCACTCGAGTCGTGTTGTTCTACATCGTCAATGCATCAGCAAACAACGATTTGTGATCAATCGAATGAGAAGGTAACGCACCATCATCGACTTCTTCAATAACCCTCCTCTTCCCAAGCGCCTTCTCGCTCGGTCGTATGGGAGACTTGACCTCTTCTTCCTCCACATTATTTTCGTCCATGTGCAACCGGCCCAAAGCACCACTCATATTCTCCAGCGAGTCCCCCCTCGACGGACGCGCGAGGCCACTCCTATCTGGCGAGGGCGGGCGTGACGGGAATGCAGGAGAACGAGGACCCACGGGGGGAGGCGGCGGTGCGAGCAGTGTTGGTGTGCTCATGGACTGTGGCGGAGAACCGTAATGCGAATGGGCAGGGGAGAGCGCAGGAGGGACTCGAGGAAGTGGGTGGGTCTGTGAAGGAACAACGGGAGGTAAGTCGTGTTGGCGGGGCGACGCAGGTGGCGATGGCATTGGTGACGGTGTGCGTGAGGAGCCGCCTCCATGATCATGGTGAATTTCTCCGAGGTATTCATTTTCCATGTGCTATGCCAAATGTCAGTCTCGGTCAGGAGGTGCGGGGCAGGAAACAGAATGACAAATTGGAAGTGTATGCAAGACAGAATGACTGATGCAAACAAAAATAAGAAAAAAAATACTTACTCTTCGGTCCATCTTTACATCCCTCCTGCTAATCTCTACAGCCACCTGCTCCTCCACCACCCGCATAACATCATCATACATCCTCAGCGCCCCGAATAGTGCCTCATTCGCGTCAAGCAACGCGCCGAGGAGCTCCTCCTCCAGAGTCTGTTCCTCTCCTTCTGCATTATAGAGTTTAGCATCCATGCCATGGTAATCTCGACTCGGCGGAGAACTGAATTGGACATCAGGCTGCGATTTCGTACGTCCATTTCCTTCTGCATTCTTCTCTCGTTCGTTGCGCGACCGTTCGGCGCCTGCAGATGCCCATGGAATTTGGGTATATATGAGTTCTTGCGACCCGCGACACTTGATCAAAAATTCCTATGGATCGGTCAGATTTATATTAACAGGTTGGGGAGAGGGGAGTCATAATGTGCCACGCAAAGGTGATGTGGCAGACTGATAAAATGGAGATCAGGGGTTAACTGAGGAATCACACGCACCGGTATTAGGCTCCCTTCTATCTGTTCCGGTTTCGTGTACGCAAGCATCTCGCTAAGGAATGTCGCATTTCCTTTCGCGATCTTGCATTCCTGGAATAAGCGCTTCATGTCCTCATCAGGAGGAATGACACCGCGCTGGTGGAGACTCTTCCTCGATGGCCGCTAATCGCGACGAGATATCATCGAGAGAAGCGAGCAAAAAATAGAGCGAAAAGATTGATCAGGGCACTGTCACAAACTACACACCAAAAAAGGCACTAACCTCCTCTATTGGTGGACGCGTAGGAACTATAGGAGGGCTAAACATAGCATCCTCGGTGTCGAATGGAATCCCCACATCAGGCTTATCAGCGGGTTTCAATCGCATCCATAAAGAACGGAAACCGTCCCTATCACGGTCGCGATCTTTAAGCGAGAAGGGCGAGGGTTCAGATTTGGGCGAGGGATGGGGACCTGTTAAGAAGGGCCGGTAAGAGGTCGTGTCAGTATCGCGAAAAGAAAGACTCTGATGATGACAAGGCTTAGAGCCGATGGAGACGGGTTTGAAAAAGGGGAGTACACGGCAGATGAGGAAATGTTGTTGCAAAAGATGCTCGGTGGGGGAGATAATTGATATTCAATTTAGAAAATCGATGAACACGTACGTGAGCTGGTGATAAAGGCAGCGGCTGCGAGAACCTCCATCAGTCGTTCTCTGACGACAGGACTTGTTCTTGAATTTGTTAGCACATCCTCGAGGGTGTCAATGAATTTACGGGAGCTAATCTGAGTTAGAAAGATATCGGACGCGTTGCGGAGCATTATTGCCCATAACTGTGCAAATGGTAATGCGAATTGGATGGAGAGCGGACGAGTATGCGTGTTCGAAGGTGAGAGATCAAGAACGAAGCAACAATTTGGGTAGTGCTTACCCTAGCAGCAGATAATTGAGATTTAGGATCTGCATATCTGTATCCAGATACCCTGTCAATGGTATAGAAGGCGAGGCTTGGCTATGAAACGCACTTGAATTCCCTCCGAAGAGCTTTCATAGCCTCTTTGGCATTCGCTTCAGTTGCAGACGCGCGCTCGCAGACTTCGAGCACGAGGGTCCAGTCCTCCGATGAGGTCGCCGTAAGGTACCCTGCGCCGGTATAAATTCCTGCATATCAGACACGGCATCGGCTGAAGTGACGCACCGATCATGCGCGTAAGCTCTGACGGATTATCTTCCTCGCGCCAGAGGCGCTCTCGCCCCTCTTTGTCCTTTTCTCTTTCCTTTCCCTTCTCACGAGTTTCACGCTCTTTTTCACGTCCACGCTCCTTGTCTTTGTCCCTGTCCCTGTCCCTGATAATCCCATCCCAGAAGCTCTTTCTCTCCTTCTTCTCCCCCCTGTCCCTGTGATCAACTGGAAAAGAATCGTCTGGTACTTCGTGGACATGGTGCGGGTGCGTTTGTTGCATGGCATGCTCCAAGTGCGGATCGAGCGACTTCAGTATACCAAGTGCAGCAGGCGCAGGCTGTGCCTTATGGATCTTGCGTCCGTCTCTCCGCACGGCATGGGTTGGGTTTGGGGTAGTCTGAGGGGCGGGTGTGGGCGTAGGCGTGGTGGTGGTGTGACTGGTAACACTGTACGGACTGTTAGAACGCGCGGGTAATATTGCGGGTGGAATCGACGCTAGTGAAGACGAGCGGCTCGGTGACATCGGAGGCACTGCAAACTGAGGATACGGACTAGAAGGGACAGGGGGCTCAGATAGCACCTCCCAGTCACGGTGGTCCTCTGAGGGCCGTTTGGGGCGCACAAATAGTGCATCCTATACATGTGCATTAAAATTCGGGTTAGTGATAATCCAAGTCGTGACATAGATAATTGTTGCCAAAAGTAAGTTGAAGATCAAGACTTACATCGTCGATGACAACATCAATGTCTCTGTGCGAGGTCACCTTTTGCTGCTTCGCTTTGTCGCGCCCAAAGAGTTTCTTCATTTGGTGGGATAGAAGAAAGAAAAGAGCTGGGAGTAGATGGATGAGGGCTACAAGCTTCAATCACTTACACATGAGGCTGTGTATCACAGCTACTGCTACCATCACGTGACAAGTCATATCCTTCGTCGCGACTGCCGCTGCGTTCAATTCCCGGCAGCGTCGGTCAACACAGTCTTGGCTGGTCTCACAGTCTTGGCAGCACTCACACACACAGCCAGTCGACCTATCAGTGATTGCACTCGCGTAACGCAAGCGATGATGAGCAAAGCCACCATCTCATATGATGGCGCTCGAACACATCAGATATTATGTCTACCAACGTATATATGATACAGTCAAATGCTAACAAGAACAAGTGCACCCCAGTGGTAATTTACGTCTAAGTTGGCACTGCCAAGTCTGAGCTTGACTCACTACTTGACAAATAGACGCTTCCCTCGCATTGGCCGCGCACTGCCAACACGCCCAGTCTCTGCCTGATACATCCGATACGCTTCACGAAGGTGATCTGGCGTGAGGGGGCCAGAATCATTTCGCCGTGATTGAACCTGACGAGCTAAATGCAAGATAAATGAGAACACGTAAGACAGGGTGCGCAAACCAAAAGGCGTGCCTTTTTCTACGATCTCGCCAACAAACACTTTCCCAACACCAGCTACTATTTGCGCGACAGGCTGAGAAACTTGCTGTCCTGTCGTTTGTTGTATAACCTACCCATGGTATTGCAAGTGAGGCTGCACATCTTACTATCATTATCACTTGCTCGCACCTTCCGTATAGCCTGCTTCGGTAGTGCATGGCGTCGATAGGCTTCAAAGCGTTCATACTGTGCTGGACTGAAATTGTCCATAAGCACCCTAAACCGATTTCATAAGCAGAGTGCACTATCAAACAAAATACCACAAGTTACTTCAGATTATCCTTGCTCTCGCTCTGCCATGACAACTGCGCAGAGTAGTCATCATCCGCCATTGCAGGTAAAAGCTCGTCTTCACCCTCTACGTCCTCATCCGGGGCACCTGCAGGTTTCGCAGCGGTCCCAGGCTGTGGAATTATCGTATCCGTCGAAGCAGTTGCAGCAGTAATGGGTAGAGGCTGCGTCACCGCAGGTTCATCATCCCCACTGTCCATCGATACGTCACCAGCATTTGCAGCGGCGCTTTGGGCAGCAGAGATTGTCACAGTAGAGGTCGAGGCAGTGGCACCTGCAGGGATTCCAGGAGTCGCCCACTGAGCCGGGGTGAATCGTGTTGCAGGCGTAGATGTGCTGGGCCCGGATTGTGGTGGGGGGCGAGTATCGGTAGACACATTGGGAAATGCACCGCGAGGTTTGCGGCCGCGTTTTGCACCTGTTCCGCGACCGCGCGTTGGCGCTGGCGCTGGACTTGGCGTTGCTGGTGTGTTATGAGTCATTTGGATGAATGACGTTGGCGTGTACGGCGTGGTCATCGTTAATCTGCGAAATTGATATCAAAGCCTGTCTTGGGTATAGTAGAAGTTCTTCAGTAATGCTTTACTACTTCAGTTATGATCAGGAGAAGAGGTACAATCCAAACAATCCAAAATAGTAACTTGTGACTCCCAGTATGCACATCGCCAGCCACAGTCAATCAGCATCAGCAATTGCAACACTTTGATCACAGGCCTCACACCCGGCACTCAATTGCTTGTTAGCGAGATCTGTGCACCATCGCACGGTTCACCTATGGCCATCTTCTACCCTACTAGAGCCGGACCAAGTACTGCTATTCATCAACATACACATAGTACACAACGGAAGCAGGCACAACAAAACATAGCCTAGTACATATATGTTGGGACATTTTCGATAGTTCAACTTTTAACACCTCTGCAAGGTGATGTCTAGTGGCAGCAACTAGACCATTTTTTGGAGATCAGAAATGCGGATAAATTCCCACTGCTGGCGGGAGCTTCCTTGGATGAAATTCTCGAGTTTCACCTTTCAAGTTGGGAACGTTATGAGCAAAAGGCTTGATGAAAAGGATCCACCAACTTACTTCATCATGCCTTGCGCTCGGAATGGATAGCACCAGGTTCTTGTTCCCGTGAGAGAAGCTCATGCTGTACATGCAAATTATTAAATCAGCAAATAGGTTGTATCATGTTCTCACGTGAAAGTATCGTCCATGCGTCCAACAAGATCAATGATAGATGCCTGCTTGGTGTAAACGATTGGTTCGTCCGAATCCTGCTCATGTCCGCATCAATAAACAATGGATGGATGAATGAATGTCGATCTAGCATACGTCGCTCGCAGCCTTAAAGTATCCATTTCCATTGAAACCTTTGTTGTTGGACTGAATGCTAACAGACTTGGAGGACGACCCTGGCTCGTGTTGTCTCTTGACTACCCACTAGTATGCATGATGTGTGAGGGAACCGGTCACAAAGTCACTGGGTGCGAATGCGTATAGATACCTGTTGAGCCACGGTGCCATTTCTGGGAAAGCCTTGAATCTGGGTGCCTTCAGCGGTATTGTTGTTTTTCAGATCGAGCATGAGGTTCCTGCCAACATTTTTGATCATATACACTCCATTGGTGGGGAAAGGCATTGCATAAGATGTAGGTCACTAGTAGGATGATTCGACAATGAGACGAGGAACTGACAAAGAGAACGTTAGGCTGTTATACCGGAGCATTTTCGACAGATCCTGGGCTAGGCGAAAAGACAAACATAGTGGCGATGCTAGGTGGACCACAACAATACTAACTTGAGCTCGGTCCTTTGGATTTGCACAACATGACCAAAACTACTAGTAGTAGAAGGTCCCCACCCTGGCGCTGTCATCATCACAGCCCAAATGAGAAACCATAACAGGGGCAGATGGAGAAAGATAGGGACTAGCGGCAGCGCGGCGGATGTTCGAAGTTCTTGCGTGTCAAATTTTCCTCGCTCCCCGAACAGGAGATGGGCGATAGGCGTTAAGCATAACCATATGAATCGCATCGTTGACATTCGTGTGTCCAAACGAGTCGGCGCAAGTGACCTATGGGCGACACATTAATAATATTGGTCGTTGCCATTCACGTTGGCGTTGGCGAATGCCAGAAAGTTGTCCTGTTCATGACCGAGAGGTTTGCCGCCGATGTTCCTATTACTCAGGTAAATCAAAGGCAAATTTGCAACTGACGAGGTCCTCCAGGTCTTGTCATTACGTTCTTTCGCTTACGCCGCACGTACCTTGTTCTTGTCAAGATTTCGGAGCTGAAGTACTTCGGAAGGATAACAAGGCACTCAGTGACAGTGGGCGCGGGAGACAGGCGAGCTTGAAGGTGCTGATGGCATTACGGCAAGTTACTATGAGACACGGAGCACCTTTAGCACGAAAAGAAACATGAAAAGGTTTAGGTGGGGCTTTATACAGCCAGGATCAGAACAAGGATTTTCTAGTGAAAAGGTGTAGAACATCTCCCATGCGAAAGTTTAACCAACGCGGTGGTAGCTAAATCAGGAAACATTTAGGGTCCGGAGTCCGGACTCGGCGTAAGTGATTTACGGAAGGACGACAGTAAGGTCAACGACATTTTAGAATTGACCAGGCCTTTGAAGTGATGCGATCTGCTATTACGACTTGGTTACGAACACATCAGAATTTCTGGAATCTTGGCACCTGAGCCTCGTTTACAATGAGCGGTGACCTGCAGGTTCAATATCAATGCTCATCTGTCACACAGACGGCTTCAAATTCATTTCCCCTCCACTCTTGTGAGAACATGAGCACTAACGTGACCAAATCCTCTGCTGCGGAAAGCCTTCTATCATACATGTGAGCCATCCAGATGCCTGACAAGGAATTCCGGTCTGTAGCAACTTCCAGTAATTCCCATGAGGTCGAGATTTGGCTCTCAAGGGGTATTGTCCAAGTCATGATGTTCTCAACATATCCATTTCTTCATCCACACTCAATTACATGTATACCGAGCTTGAGCTTGAATTCTCACCACTGGCAGTTCATCTTCCTTGGATGTTAATTGTAGGCGACTCCCATATGGAGGAACCTCGTTAAAAATAACAATAACTCTGGCAGCAGCTTCAGACGGTTCGGAAGCTCGCCACGCATGCCCTGCACGCTAAATATCTTCCTAGCGAACAATCCGTACGGTGCGCAACCCGTCAGGACCACGACAGTGCCCGCTGTAGTATGAAATAAGTTAATTGATATGATGTGGCAAAAACGTACCACACGTACCAGGTGAGGCATTCAGTGGAGCATTTGACATTGTTGAACCCAAGTTCCAGCAATGTCTAACATAGACCTTTTGGCCAAGGCCCCTGGCGCGCCACAGATCAGTTAGTCTTGTAGACCGGCTCCTTCATACTCTATGCTGCAGCTTCCCGACTGCGGGCATACAATTGGAAGACAATTGAGCAAACCCGAGAGGTAAAATCAAATGACCGGTAGTGGAGCATAGTTTTCTCTGCAGGGCACAGTCACGCACTCATGAGCGAAAAACCGTGTGGAAAGTGGTCGTCGGCGTCGATGACACCACATCGTACGAACACTGCAGAAAGTCGGGTATGACCCTGAGTTGTTCCGGACGTGACCTTGCTCGTTAGGCACGTTTCACAATCACCGCAGAGTAACTACCAAGTTATGAACAATGAATGTTAAGGTGTCCTTCCAAAAGAGATGCATACAATTACGATATTTCCAGTGTCCTGACATGCATTCTACGAACAGAACTCGCCACTTCTTTGACTTGTGCAATTATTTCGCGATCTGACGCAATTCTCTTGTATTCTCCACCGCGCTGCCGCGCCAGCAGAAACGCACCGAAAGGCTGTCCAAGGCGAACAATCAATCGTAACGCTCGTGGGTGTGACTGCGGATCAATTGGCCCTGTTTCACTAGAAAATATGCTGAGAGTATCATACAACATAGACCCCCGCACAGACCAGTTGTCCATGCCATGGGGATTGTCTGCAGAGTCAGGCAGATCCAAGAGATATGGGTCCCATGGACGGACGAGTAGGAATGTCTGAAGAGTGGGCTTTGCTCGCGAAAATTGTGTCAGCTTGTCTCCCGTGGTGATTAGCAGGTCACGAAGTCCGTTTGCCTTGACTTCATACGCAAAATATGCCTCTTGGTCTTGAGCACGGCTCCGTCTGACCTCTGTAACAGGAAATGCGATACAAGGCAGACGCAGTCTACGGTTCGCGAAATGAGGAGCGCCCAAATTGTCGAGCTGGCTATAAAGTTTCAAAGCCACATCAATATCCACGGCATTTTGCAGCCATGAGACGGTTGTCTGGATGTCGTCTTCGGTCAGAGATGGCAGTGCGCACGGTGGAGTTTGATATGAAGAAATATCGGCTGGCAGGCAACTATTAAACTCGGATGATTTTCCGACCCAGTCCAGCGCAGTAATGTCGCCTGATTGGGCCACAATCTCCTGCAGGAGCCGTCCGAGCGCATTTTGCTTCTTCTCGCCATAAATAATAGGTAGGTGGATATTGAAGATGCCAAACAGCGAGTATGCAACATCTTCCTGCACTGTTGTGACACGTGTCGACGCCCATCGGAGTTTCTCTCGGGCGTCAGCCATCCCTGGGCAGAAGGTGACCAGGGCATGTGCATCTATGCCCGTCGCATTCTCCAACTCTCCCATGATTATGAAAGACTCCTTGTGATTGCAAGAGTGGTCATCGAGATATAATGTCCAATCTCTTTGGTAGAAGAGGACGATTTTGGGAGCAAGGAATTCCGGGAGAGTCCATCCACGCGTATTCCAAGCGCTCCTTGTCAGTGCACCAGACTTGGACAAAGCCGGAACGTCTGCGAGGTAGACGATCGTGAGTGCTGAGTGGTGATACCAAATAAACATGGAATTGAGTGATTTTTGGAGCTCGACATTGTTGTTCTGGTCGATGCAACAGGTATCGACCCACGCCCATCGATACCCCGCATCACGCGCAGTTTCGCAGAACGATTGCAACTTCACGATACCATCGACTGGATTCAACTTGTACACGACCTTGTCCTTGATGTCGTGCAGCAGTGGCTCCTTCCCCTCCCACATGTGTGATAACATGACACAACGGAAGTAGAACGCTACCACTTCTTTGATGCGCTCCATTCGGATATCTGCATGTTTGATTATGAATGACAGAAGTTCCTTATATTCGGTGCTCAGTTTGAAGGCGCATATTTGTGCCTCTCGATCACACAAGAGCCCGGAAGTGGTGTCGAGTAGACGAAGTGGGGCGTCGTCAAGTTGAACGTGAATGATCTTTCGAATGTCATTGTCTGCTTGGGATAGACTGAGATACTGCTGGCGCAGCTCTGGAGAAAGTGTCAAGCATCACGACACATAAGTCACTTGGAGCTTACCCCGTAATTGCACCTCAGGAGCATTGTCCAACTTGGAGAGCATGATTTCGAAGGTCTCGATCGCTTCATCGTAGCGGCGTGCGCCATGAAGCGCAGCGTGCTTCAACTGGAATCCAAGATAAGACAATGGGTTGAGTATGATGACCTATGCATCGCCAAAATGAGCACTGGCTCCAAGATAATTGATGACACTGCACCTTTTGCGCATCGAGAAGCGCATCCTCCCACAGCATTTTTTCTAGACTTGCTTGACTGCTGTGTGCAAAGACGGTATCGGTTGAAAAATCCAGGTTTATCCGTGACCAGGATGGGTCGATAACCCCATCAATAATTTTTCCGTGATCGCTCACAGCAATAATAATATTTGGCTTGCTGGCAGGCATCTATATGGCACAGCATAAGAATATCGCCTTCGTTAAATACAAAGAAAAACGAGACACCAACCTCCTCTTCCACTGGTGGATGCGTAGGAGCTTCGGCGAGGCTGGACGTAGTATCCGCTGTGTCAAGGGCAAATCTTACAATAGCAGGAGGTCTTCTCCTTTCCCGCAGATGCTGCGCCGTGCGCTCAGCAACCGCGTCATATACATACTGCGTAGCTTGTCTTTGAAGCCACATTGCATTAACGCTATTCTCGCCGGATACCTTCTCATCCGAATCAGGTACAACCGATTCACGCCTTGGCTCGTAGTACAAATCACTCGAGTCGTGTTGTTCTATATCAATAACGCATCAGCAAACAACGATTTTGTTACCAATCGAATGACAACGTGACGCACCATCATCGACTTCTTCAACAACCCTCCTCTTCCAAAGCGCCTTCCCGCTCGGTCGTATGGGAAACTCGACCTCTTCTTCCTCCACATTATTTTCGTCCACGTGCAACCGGCCCAAAGCACCACTCATATTCTCCAGCGAGTTCCCCTTTGACGGACACGTGAGGCCACTCCTATTTGACGAGGGCGGGTGTGACGGGAATGCAGGAGAACGAGGACCCACGGGGGGAGGCGGCGGTGGGAGCAGTGTTGCTGTGCTCATGGGCTGTGATGGAGAACCATAGTGCGAATGGGCAGGGGAGAGCGCAGGAGGGACTCGAGGAAGTGGGTAGGTCTGTGAAGGAACAACGGGAGGTAAGTCGTGTTGGCGGGGCGACGCAGGTGGCGATGGCATTGGTGACGGTGTGCGTGAGGAGCCACCTCCATGATCATGATGAAATTCTAATTCTCCGAGGTATTCATTTTCCATGTGCTATGCCAAATGTCAGTCTCGGTCAGGAGGTGCGGGGCAGGAAACAGAATGACAAGTTGGAAGTAAATGCAAGACAGAATGACTGACGCAAACGAAACAAGAAAAAAAAACTCACTCTTCGGT
>QLOO01000421.1:0-10157 GCA_003313855.1 Suillus sp. MG131 | reverse complement strand
GCAAAGCCCTTCATGGCGAAGGGCTTTGACCACTTCAAGATCATGCAGCAGTTGATGCCAAGCAAGTCGAAAGGCTCACACATCTTCCGACCTACTACCATTGTCGCCAATGACAACACACTATCCTCCATCCCCCCAGCCACAGATAATGCACTTCCAGGGCTGCCACCATCCTCAGTGCCACCATCCTCAATGGACCTTGAGCCACCTATTCCTCCATCTACCTTTCTCGCTCCTTCCACTGAAGGGTCTACCTCTGCCGGTGGCTCAGCATGGACAAGCATAAGCCGTGGAAAGCGAAAATACAGCGCACTTTCTCCTGCATCAGTTGCAGGCTCCCAGAAGCGAAGTCGGCCACCATCTGCCACACTATTGGCACAGCAGGAGGGTACGGAAACGATGAAGAGCCTCGTTGAAGTAGTGTGTGAGATGCAGAAGAACCTTGTGTTAGCCCCGGTGCAGCCGCTAGTGCAGCCACAGCCTTCCACACATGTTGGGAGCGCCATTTCCCTCCTCAATAAATATACAAACCTTACGAGCAAAGAGCGCTTGAGCATTGCCAACTTTCTAGGTGAACACGAGACCCAGGCTATCATTTTCTACTCATTGGATGAGGTGACGAGGCTTGAGTGGTTGGAAGAGAAGCGAGTGCTTTGCGGTGGTGCACCACAACGATCAGTGGACTCGCAAGAATATATGATTGTGTCGTAGCAACATACAGATCATTTCGTAGTACAGAATCCATGTATCACCTACAACTATGGCAATGGGAGTCCCCTTTGTGCACATTCTGCAAGATAATCAGTCCACATTGCTTGCACAATTCTGTCCCTACGAGTGTCTGCACGTCTGCACTCAGCAGCATCCGCTGGACCCTCTGAATGTGCGCCAGATCCAACACTATCATCCTCTGCAAGATCTTGCCCATACTTGAGGGCAAGATCAAATATATCACTGTTGGTTCTTCGCATGAAGTTGTGAATGGCGCAAAGCACCACTGGGATGCGGGACTGGATATCCATGGAGTATTCAGGCGCACATATCAAAATGCGCCATTGCTGCTTCATAACACCGAATATCCGTTCAATGATGTTGCGCAGTGCAGTGTGTCGCAAGTTGAACAACTCTTTTGGGTCTTTAGGCCTAGAAAACAATTAATAGACAGACAGACTAGAAAAAAAAATGAACTCACGCAAGATTAGCTTGACGCCATTCCTTCAGGTGGTAGCACACACCTCGATAAGGCACGAGAAGCGCATCACATGTACCAAAGCCAGCATCAGCTAGAAGGTACTTGTGTTTGGGCATACACAAATCATGAGAGCATGCATCATTCCAAAGGGAAGCATCGGCAACTGAGCCATCCCACCCTGTGAGCGAGTAAATGAAAAAAAAATCGAGGTCACAGATGAACAGGCAGTTCTGTGACAGAAAGCCTTTCTGGTTGCGCATGACAACATGGTCTTCAAGTGGCGCAAAAACGCGGATGTGGGTGCCGTCAACAGCATCAATGCAGTGATCGAAGAATCGGAATCTTGGGTCAGCATGAATTGCCGCAGAAAGTGGGGTGTTGTGATCTGGGAAGTGGACATTCAAGGTGTAGAAGGGAGCCGATGAAAAGAAGATGAGCATGCGTTTAAAATATCTGCAAAAATCAGCACACTATTAGTTATATCAAAAGTTAGGCATACTTACCTTGTAATTGTGTCAGGAGAGCGCTGGAATCTTTCTCCAACGTGGCGAGACGAGAGTCCAGTAACACACGTGTACAGAAAAATACTGAGTTGCTCTGACACGGTTACCCCATTCCGGGACTGGACGAAGCCATGTCGGTTAAGAACCGCCAACAGCTCATCAAAAATTTGAAGGTCGATGCCGAAGTTGTGTCTGATCCTGTCTGGGTGACCACTGATCAGTTCATATACCCATGCTTGGCCAGTAAGGATAGATGTATGGTAAGGAATTCTTTCAGCGCGGGATAAGAATAAAAGATGGTATAGATGTGTGACTTGAGCAATCACAATAGTAATGATAATAACTATGATTTTCCATCGTTGATCGTGTTGTGTTTGTGCTTCGAGATCCATGGGGTGCAGCGATGGATATGACACACATACATATGCTACATTATTACATACTATCAATTATCTATCTATCCCACCATCTGAATCTATCACGTGTAGTTTGAACCAGGAATTTTGAACCCGGAGTCATTGTCCAAACTGCACCTTACATATTGTCGATGGATGTGGTGTTTCAAGCTTCAGGGTGACTCGATCAGAATTACCTTCTGAGCCTTGCTCCTCATCAGTCTGCGTCAAAAACTCCATCCCGCGAGCACAGTGAACGTTCCTTCACATTAAACTGAATGGTTGTAGTTTATGCCACGCACGAGTCAGGAACAGAGTCAACCAGCCACTGTCTCCTGATAGAGAATAAGATATTCAGGCTTACAGTCTGGGTTAATTCTAGCAATGAAGCGAACGAGGCAGTGACCCTCATAGCCTGCCCGAGCGCAATATGCTTGAGGTAAGCACCTTGATTGGTCTGCGAATGGCGATTCATGTATTAATAGTCGACTTGGTCTGGCACAGTCCGAGCAGCGAGGGAGGTAGATCCTGCCATAGCGGTCTATCTGACTGAATGTTTCAAAAGCCCAGTAGCTCACGCTGATGTACATAATCGGGTTTGGCGCAATGCTAGCTGTGTTACGCTCAGTCGTAATCAAAAGTCAAGTAGTCGGATTCAAGTGCAGGCCCTGGTCTGCGTAGGTTAAGTTAAAGAGTATGTACGATAAGTAATGGGTTTAAGTAGAGATTGTGATATATGTTAAAGCAGAGCTTGAATATATAGAGCCAATCAGAAAAAGAAAAGAAGAATCGTACGATAGAACATGATTGAATGTTCTGTGAAAAAGTGAAAAGGTGAAAGGGTGAAAAGGTGAAAGAATAGAAGAAAAGAAGAACTGTAACATTACCCCCGTTTTAAGGGTAGTAAGCCCAGATTACTAAATAAAATGTCAAAGACGATGTGCCTTTTTATAGGCGAGAAGAATTTCAGAAGCGTTACCTAATTGTTGTTCTGTCATCCATTCATTCTCGGAGCTTGGGAATCCCTTCCATTTAACGTTATACGTCCTGTGTGAGAGAGAGCCTCTGTGTCCAACGATGGCTTCGATCTCTTGTTCTTCTTCGCCATCAACCAAATCGGGAGGCGGTGTAATAAAGTTAGGTCCATGTGTGTCGTTTTCTTTATAGGGGGTGAGAAGTGTGGCGTGGAAAACAGGGTGGATTCGCCATTGCGCAGGTAGGGATAATTTATAAGTTACCGGTGAGAGAACTTCGGAGATAGTAAAAGGTCCCTCACGCTTAGGCGCGAGGTTCCGATTAGGGTATCCAAGATGAAGGTTCTTGGCTTCTAGCCATACGCGGTCACCTTTAGAGAATGGTACGAATTTAGACGTGATTCGTTGACGCATAGTGTTACGTGCGAGTTCATGAGCGGCTAGCGCTTCATCGCGTGCTTTATTAAGCAAAAATAGACGTTGTTTGATGTTGGGAATGTCGGTTTTAGGGTGAGCATCAGGGAGGTGTTTCGGGTGATACCCCATCATGAGGTAGAAAGGAGAGGTGTTTCGAGCAGAATGATGACGAGAGTTGTGAATGAACTCTGCGAGTGGTAACATGGAGGCCCAACTCGTCTGGTCATTAGCACAGAAGATGCGGAGGTAAACCTCGAGTTCTTGATTAACTCGTTCAGTTTCTCCATCGCTCTGGGGATGGAACGCAGTGGAAAGGGAATTCTTGTATCCGAGGAGTCTGCCGAGTTCGATCTGGAATCTAGAAGCGAACTGAGGTCCGCGGTCAGAGATAATTTTATTGTAAAGTCCGTATCGTGAGAAAACTTTAGAAAAGAAAATATTAGCGACGCCTTCGGCATCTATTGTTTTGTTACATGGGGTGAGAATTACCCCCTTCGAAAGGCCGTGGTTGACCACGACCATAATACTGTCAAAAGAATCGGAGATAGGAAGGTCGGTGATAAGATCAACCGAGACACACTGCAGGCATTTTCTCATTTTCTCCAAAAAAACATCCAAAAAACATTGATTGAGAAGATAGAAATTTCCTCTCATGTTGCCTGTCATAACATTGAAAAAAATTAATTCATGTGTTAAAGATTTTCTGTGCATGGGACATGATACAAAATTGGACAGGTTCCTTCAAGGATAATACTGGATTTTCTATCTATTGTCTTTTAAGTAGCAGCTTACAATAATGTTAAATTTTTGTCCAAATATACTATGTTTTTCAAATGTTTTATTCATATTTGAAAACACAGACAAGAAATTTAACCTTATTGTAAGGTGCTGTTCAACAGAAAATAGATGGAAAATCCAGTATTATCCTTGAAGGAACATGTCCAATTTTTATATCATGTCCCATGCACAGAAAATCTTTAACACATGAATTAATTTTTTTCAATGTTTTGACAGTTGACATGAGAGGAAATTTCTATCTTCTCAATCAATGTTTTTTGGATGTTTTTTTGGAGAGAATGGGAAAATGCCTGCAGTGTATGTATGAATCAATTTGTTCATTCTGAAAGATGAATATTTTGAAGATCACCAAGTCCTGAGTCCCGGCACCCGGAACTCGGGACTCGGAACTCTGGTGATCTCCAAAATGTTCATCTTTCAGAAATGAAAAAATTGATTCATATATATCACATCCAATCTGAAATCTTGAGTCCCAAGTATTGAGTCCTGAGTCCCGGCACCCGGAACTCGGGACTCGGAACTCTGGTGATCTCCAAAATGTTCATCTTTCAGAAATGAAAAAATTGATTCATATATATCACATCCAATCTGAAATCTTGAGTCCCAAGTATTGAGTCCTGAGTCCCGGGTGCTGGGTGCCAGGTGCCAGGTGCCAGGCGCTGGGCCTCAGGACTCGGGACTCAATACTTGGGACTCGGGACTCTGGTGATTTCCAAAATGTTCATCTTTCAGAAATGAAAAAATTGATTCATATATATCACATCCAATCTGAAATATGGAGTCCCAAGTACTGAGTCCCAAGTTCCCAGTCTCGAGTTCCGGGAGCCGGGACTCGGGACATGGGACTCAGTGAGTAAAGCATTCAGTTGAAGCAAAGATAACATGCATTGAGAATAAATCTATGTACATCTATCACTATGAAATTATGTGGCCATGTCAACCTCCCCACCAGAAGTCTCATCCTTCACCTCAACATCCATCTCCTCAGAAACTGAATTTTATTCTGGGACAAGGTTGCCCGGATCATCCGGGTCCACAATTTCGCCAGACGTTTGTGGACCTTCAGGCTGAACTGGGCTTGGTTCAAACATGAGACTAACCATGTCAGATCCATCTTCTACTTTCAAGGTTGAGGGTTCCATGATATCCATATCCAAGTTGATGAGGTTTGGAAGTGCAGATGGGAGGGGAGACATGGATGGAGTGATGGATTGATCAAGCAAAAATGTTGCAGGGGCAGGAGAGTCCGGAAGTGGGAATGATGGGTGCCAGTTGACAACTTTACGCCAGAGGCTCTCATGGAGGCATTGCAGGGTATCAATCTTAGCATCCTGCTCCCTCACACAAGCCTCCAAGAGTGCAATTTGAGCTGCACTGTCCCAAATCGTGATGGCCATGGAATGAAGATCCGGCATAGGGACATCGAGTGCTGCTGGAGGTACTCTGGAGCTTGCGGACACAATGGCTACATGTAAAATAAGGTCAAATGGTCATTAAAAATTCGGGTCACTCACCAGGAGGGGCAGGGGCAGGAGTAGCTGCCTCCTTGTCATTGTTGGTCTTCCTGTGACCACATGACTGGACCGCTTATGTGGCTGGCGCAGGGGTGGCCAGAGGGCGGGATGGGCCATGGGATTAACTTTGGGTCCAGGCCCTTGACTGTGAGGCAGATGGAGCCTTGGGGGCAGGTGTCTTGGAGCGGGTTCGACAGCTGGTGGACTTACCTCCACTGCAAGTGCATGGGGGTGGGGATCCCATGGATGCAGGTTGACATTTCAGCTTCTTGGTGGAGCAGCGGACGCAAGACAGACAGGGAGCACCTGTCCTCTTGTCCAAACGACCTTGGCAGGGCCACTCCTCCTTGAAGCAATAATGGCAGGGGTTGTTCTGTGCCATCCATGAGTTGATGGACATCCTGGATTTAAAATAGCACTCACTGGGCCAGGAACTGTAATGTCAAATGTAGGAAGTGCAGGGGGATCACCCGCAGAGATTCCAGACTTAGCCATGGAAGGCTGGATGTCCTCCAGACAACTGCCGGAGGTTGCCTGTAAATTTGTAAGCTTTCATCTCTCCTTTCCAGGTAGAGTAGTTGGCCTCTGTAAGCACAGCAGGTGACTTGGTGGAGGTGGTCTCAGCAGACATGGAGTAGGGGCGATGCAAGGCTCAGGGATGGTTGGGATAGAGTGTAGGCGATGTAGAGGGGCGCAGGAAAGAGGCTTAGGATGTGAGGATGCGATGGTAGAAGATAGGAGACCCTTAGATAGGAGACTGATAAGAGATCTGGGACTGATGGTGTATGGATGGGAAGATGGGGATGCTGGGAGCGATAGGCTCGACCAACAGACGATGCAGGGGTGTGGATAAGGGCTGTGGAAGGCGCAGAACACGATGGGAAAACACCCCGAGTCAGATATGTGATAAATAGGCCTTGATATGAGGCAAGGATGCAGAAAGGGGCACACTATGGGCCCAAAAGTCACTGATTTTCAACTGATCTCCTGATCCAAGATGATCCAGACGCTCTACAACACCTCAGACTCTCTCCAGGGGGTTTTCAAGGTCGCAGAATACGATAGTGAAGACCGATAAGCCTGGGGATCACAGGGGATAGAGATATAGGTGCAGAGAGCCAAAGATGATGAGGGATATGAGTCAGATCCAAAGATGGGAGATAACTCGACCTTCTGAGGACTGATCTTGATGAGAGATGATGCAGATGGGGGGTTTAGAGGTCAGGGAATCGAATGGTGAAGGAATCAAGTTGATATCTTCAGCAGATCTTGTGCTATGACGATTTTGAAGCGGCTAGAGCACAGGGCTCATAACCTGTTAAGATGGGAGTGAAGTGGGCCGCTTCTAGAGGCTGACAAGTGACCAAAGATGATCAGGACTAGAGTCCAGAGTAAGTTGCCAATCTATTGATGTATAGTAAATGTATACAGTACCTAGAGTCCAGAGTAAGTTGCCAAACAGGCAGTGAGCACTGGACTCTGGGATATGGGCGATGTATGGTAAACAAATGTAAACAGACAAGCCACAATCCAAAGGTAAGGAATAGCTCGACCTAGGGACGTCCTAGGGAGGTCAGGAAATCACATAAGTAGGTAGAGAAATGTGAGGAATCATGCAGTAAGTAGAACAGCACATATAAAGTTATAAAAGACATAGAAATGCGTACTGTAGAGGTGAATGATCATATAACTGACAATTACTACCTATCTGATGGTAGACACATTACCATATTCAATCCATGAGTGTCAAGGACATGGCCCATATATTTCGGGACTCTGGACATGCTGTTCAGGACTCAGTAGTCAGTCCCTGGGACTTGGGACTCAGGACCTGGGATTCAGGGCTCTGGACGTGGTGCTTGGGATGTCAGTGCTTGCTAGTCAATCGCACATACAGCAACATATTCACCACTGAATTCCCATTGCAGGACTTGGACAAATTAATAACGGCAGATAGTGTGGTACACATATGCGCAGTATGGTATATGTTTATTATCTCCGTCCCTGTGCTCTGGTCGCTCTAGGTGTATTCTCTACTGGCATGTGCGACATACTCCTGGTGGTCCTCGCCAATGGTTCAACCATGGCCTTCTTGCCCCTTCTCCTCTTCGCTGCCAGAGACATGTGTGTTTCTTCCATGTCAACATCCTCAATCACCTCGCCAGTGGCTTCGTCAGTTAACCCAGCCAGGAGGTCGCCCATTCATGATGTCAGTAGTGCACCTGTTTTTCTCGCTGACTTGGCTGGCAAGGCTTCAGAATTGCATGTGGGACTTCACGGACTTTGGGTGCTGGACCTCCTGTGTTTCTGGGTGTCTTTCGTGGTGATCTCCCATCAGCCAGGTCTTCATCCACATCATCCTCAATATGATGGGTGTCACTCTTGGCATCACTCCCGGATTCTGTTGATGAATCCCAAGGCCATCACACAGTTACCATCTGCTGCTTCCTTGCTTTATGAGTCTGTGGAGAGGGTGAATGTCCGGATACAACAGATGGTACAATGTCCCCATCTTGGTTTTTCCATGCTTTGAACTGGAATGCAGGACCTTTGCCTGATTCCTGCTGAGCATACCAGAAATTGAGCAAGGCAGTCGTGTCCCAGTTTTGTAGCTTCGAAGGCTCCTTCAAGTCGACATCCTCCGGCAGATACCTTCTTTCCACAAAGTCATCCTGACCTTGTGTGATGGCGCTCCATGGCACGACTGCCTTGTCTTTCCCGGAACACATTCCTGTGGCCATGCATTCAAAAAATTCACCAATGTTGTCAGGACAGACTCATGGTAGTGTGATGTGAGAAAAGCCCTCACTATGGCCTTCTTCTCCTCAAGTTTCATTTCCGTGATGTCCGGCAGCAGCGGCATCCCATCCCCATCTGTTTTGAGTTTGAAAGCTGGTTTTCTGATTCTTCTGTGACCTCCCTTGACCTGTCGTCCTCCATCCTGTGCCCCAGCACCTATCATCATGATGGTCAACATATCACATCTGGTATGCATAGTACATGTGCTCACTGAACTGTTCCTGGGCATACTCCTGCCACACAGGCTCGATGTCCTCCCAGTCCTTGGTCTTAATGAAGCTGTCCCCATCTCCTAATGCCTCATTGTCATCATGCCTGCATGAATGCATTCAGACAAAAGATCTACTGTGACACATAAAATTTACTTGCATCCCAAACAGCACCTCTCCCTTTTCATTTTTCCAAGCTGACATCACAAAAACTTGCATCCCGCATTGCCTCCACATCTCGTTCGAGAAGTGCTCCATGTATGCCGGTCCCTTCTTACAAGCGACTTGTGCCTGTATCTCCAGAGGCGGACAGTTGTTGGACCACTCTTCCACAGTTTTCTTTGCCTTCTCCAACTCATCATCATCCAATTCTGCCATGACTCTCTTCACAGCTGCCTGATAATGTTTGAACATACCAGGATCCCCTGGCTTTGCCCCAGACTCCTCCTTGATTCTCTTCAGCAC
The DNA here is from genome assembly GCA_003313855.1 of Suillus sp. MG131. Lineage (NCBI taxonomy): Eukaryota > Fungi > Basidiomycota > Agaricomycetes > Boletales > Suillaceae > Suillus > Suillus sp. MG131. The sequence continues at coordinate 891 of QLOO01000421.1, read as the reverse complement.
CTCTTCGCATTTCTGCTGGTAGACCACCATCCTGGGCGTCCATTTCCTCCCATACTTGATGGTGTCCTTCCTTTCCTTCTTTTTCTTGTTGTTGAACAGCCAAGTCTTATACATCTGCGAGTTCATGGACGAGTATGGTGTTAAATCCAGTTTTTCAACACAACAAGTATGCATCACCTGCTTCCTCTTTTTCCATTGTCTTTGGTCCACCTTGGGAGCAAACAACCTGGCAGCCCGTGCTATGGCAGTGAAAACTGCTCGCTTCTCACTCTTTTGGCCGCGGTCCACTCAGGAAGGTAGTTCTTCAGCTCTGAAATCTCGTTTTCTGTGAGCTTCTGCAACTGTGGTTGACGTCCCCTATGTTGTCCAGATGTAGACTAGTGGAATGACCTGTTCTTGCCATGGTGAATCAGATTGAGGAAGTATCAATGGATGGAGAGAAGTTGAACTTTGAGCAAAGCCTAACAGTAGGTTAATCAACCTATATGGGATGCGAAGCCATTAATGGAAATGAATTTGTAATGAGCCAACAGGACTGCACTGCATCACATTGAAATCACAATTCATTACACCCAAGCTGATGCCTTGCTTGCAGCATCATTGAATAAGATAAGGATAGGTAGATGCACCCCAGTGCAAAAATCTCACAGGGTAGAAGCAAGGGGCAGAAAAGGTAGGAAGACTTGGGTCAAGGTCCCCCTTGCAAGCACAAGACAACATGCCTACAGGTCCATGCCCGACTCTCCCCCAGAATCACCGACCATTCAGCCAGTTCAGGCACCGACTCCTTGGGAAGACTTTCCTGACAATGCTTATGAGCAAGACCAAGGCTCATTTGCGCCTTTGCAACTACCAAAAATCATGGCGAGTTCATGTCATATGTTGGAGTGT
>QLOO01000420.1:0-22453 GCA_003313855.1 Suillus sp. MG131 | reverse complement strand
TTTGTCCCTTGGCGATATGCAAGAATCATGCCAGGCACTTGCCAACAGCGTATTTGGAGGAGAGGTGGGACAGGATTTGGACGAAATGAATTCGGTGTCCCGGCGGGGATTACTATCTCGGGACCCTCGTGTTGACTTCCCCTGACACATAAGCATGGTGATAGGCAATTGACATTTATTTTCCGTTTTATGGGCCCTGTGGAGCTGCAACGCGTGGAACCGACCCATGTAGATCGATACCGTCAAAAATCTCCTGTCGCCCAGCTATTAATTCTGACTCACAGCTTCGTCTATATGATCCAGAACGTCTGGACTCATTCTGAAGTCTGGCATGTTCAGATTATGCTTAAAGGTATCTAATAAGACACTTTCAGGATGACTTACTTTTTTGTCTCGTCTGTAGCGTGATGCTTCATGAAGCATGATGCATGAAGCCTCGTCTCAGGCTACGCTAAAGTTTCACCCTTTTCCAACCTTCGAAGCTTCAATGGCTGTGTCTGCATCAAGGCTCGTTAGTGCCGCGTCAAAATAGTAAACGTAGCTTATCAGTTCTTGTCGTGAGTTGACTTCGCAAGGTAGTACGCCAAATTTCCAGTAGTGACATTGCCTTACAAGATCTTGTTCCACGCCGAATTTTACTTCACAAAGAAGATCTTAGGTCTGGAATTTCAGGTGGATTTCGTTCTCCCACATAAAGAGCAGCACGTGAATGTAAGGCGTCTTCCTACTCTCCCCTTCAGATTGTCCGAGCTCACCTCATGAACAAAATAAAAAGAGACGCCGACAGTATCAATACAGTCTTACAGTGTTTCAAGTTTTCAAGCACAGCTATCAACTTTCCCACGAATGCAGATTCACGTGCATCCTCTCGTGGAGTTTCTTGTCTCCTCCGAGTCGTCAGGTCTGGCCCACCACGTTATTCGACAGTGACTCACATAAATGGCATACAATGTGAAACACCCCCACTTTATACATGGCCTGGGTTTCAACAATCCTTATCTCCTCTTGTCCAACATGCCTCATTTATTGGGAGTTAAATCGGTGGGCTTAGCACTGAGCCTTACTTGCCTCACGACCTCGGTCATATCCTTTTTGCCCCGAGGAAGCAGACTCATTCTTCACGACGTCGCACCCTGACCCAGTGGGCGAGGCTGAGCGCTGAGGGGCGAATGGGATGGAATATTAGTGATGCCTGCAACCTTACCTCGACGGTCCTGACAGGCCAGAAGATGATAATGAATCGTATCCTGAGCTATCCTCAGAGGGGGATCTTTCTAGGCCTTCAAAGCCGCTCTATGGCCACAGCATGTCCAGTTGGAGTGAGATTGACTTCTCCTGAGGTAAGTTTCTAAGTATATGATACTTCTACGATCTTCTGCAATCGTACTACTACCCATTCCGCGTGCCCCTACCTAGTGCGGTCATTCGCGGTGTTCTGTTTGTATCTGATAGGCAAGTGTGTTCTTTGCTATCGTCGTCGTTCATTTTTTTTTAGAGCGCAGCCTGATAAACAGCCTCAGGGCTGAGTCAGGCTGATGAAAGCAACAGAGATATGACAGTCTTATATTGCAAGTCAGCCCAACGGCGAACTTGTGTCATTGGGTCAACATAAGGCGGCTCGAGTTCAAATCGACCGATTCCTGAGATTCCGCAGCAGCACATCTTGTGCAATGCGGTAGTTAATGTAACGTAAGTATACATGGACCATGCGACATGTTACTTATAGGGCGATTATAGATCAATGCCGCCAGGTTATCCTTACACGTCGGAGGTTTGGACATTTTACTTCTTGCAAAATCTCAATCAGAAGCAATCTAGACCTAGCCTGGAAAACTCTGGAGCGCTCTAGATTGCATTTAGAATGTAATTTCACTGGTGGTAAGGTGTCGAACCCCCCCGCTGTGTTATCAAGGAGACAATGCGCGGTCACTTTCGTTGTCTTGCAGGGATCCTTTACTTTGCGTTTCAATTGCCCCGTCGTCGTGTTTTCCGCTATTATTTGGGTCGACGCTTGTTTTGTAAGTACAGTCGATGGAATATAACAAGGGCCCACGTTCGATTTTCCTTTTTAGCGGGGCACGCTCCACTAGAAGGGCCGGAAGACATAATTTAATTTTACAGTGACACGCTTGTAGTTCTTGTGACAGATGTGTCGAGGCTTCATGTGAGTTGGGCTTAGTGCTGTTTGAGCCTTCTGATACGCGCTTTGTACTGAATGGAAGTGAAGGGGTCCAAGACATTTTTGCACTAGTGTGTAATTATACAAGTTCGGTCTAGAATTCAAGGCAATGTATGTCCGTCGACTGCAAAGGTAGCGTGCTTTACGAAACCCAATGATCCCCCTCAGCTTGATCCACTCTGATTGCAGTAGTAATAATACTGTCGCAAAGTCAGATCGACCACGCTGTTGAATTGAATCATGGCACTCACTATATTGGGGACGGTGTAGCAGCAAGATGATAGGTAGTCACTTGGACAAGGCTCTGAGTAGCTTTGGCACTCCTCATCGTTAACTTTTCCCAGTTGAGATGAATCCTTTTACAACGCAGGTAAGCACAAATGAGTTTCACCGTTCATTGATCCCTCTCACCTCCTTGCAGCAGCGAGCCGTGCCTTCACCACATTGAGCCGAACCAGTCGATGCCTTGACACTGGCTTGTGAAATGAGAAGGAAGATGAGAGAAAGCAGAAAGATGCGGACGAACATGTTGATGAGCCCCTCGGAGGCTCGAATGCGTGCCATTTTGAGCAAACATGGCCAGGGGCTTATCGCCTGAACGCATTAATTTTACTACGGGAAAACTATAGCATAGTCGGCCTCGGTGAAGTGTGATTTTGAAATAACAGCCTATACTGTACTTCAACTCACGGGGCACTGCACATGGAGATTTGCGTGGGAAAAGAACTACTGCGGCAGCGCAGCGACCAAGCTGTCTGATCGGTGCTTAGAGGACATTTCTGACTTTCGCAACAAAGTCTCGTCACGGACCTTCACATCTATGCAACCGTACATATGACTTACAGTTATTCGCAGCGGAGCCTCGCTGTCTACCAGGATCATGTACAGGCCACCACTTCAATGGCAGGATATGATTCTATGTACATGAACTCGCAGATTCGACGCAGAAGAAGTTTTTAAGTTTTCTATCTCCATTTGTGGCCAAAGGTGCGCCGAGGCGATAACACCATCACTTCGCAGCTCCATTTGCGGCTGGTATGCCAACGAAAACAATGCATCAGCAGTTCTGGCATGATGTAATCCATACTTCGAACGCGCAGCCGGCGGGACATTCAATCAGCCGGATGCTCTGCTGCTCAAATCTGTTGAATGCTGAACCGGACTCAAAAAAAAGTGCTATGAAGTACAGCAAGGTACTTGCGTCCGACTCTTAGTTGCTTGCAGGATTGACTCTTGACAGCGTGAAGTTTGGTCCCCGAAGTACATAGACTCCTGCTACTAGTAGAGTTTTCTCTCCTCGTGCTAGCGCTGATCTTGAAAGACGATTTTTCCGCGTTATCAGGCAAACTTGGGAGGGCAAAGTATATTCTACGCCTGTCAATACTTTGATAACTTCTCGGGGTTGCTAATGCTGGCCCGCGGTGGTGAATTGCCAGGTGTATCATCCGACGCCACCCATTCCACGGCGGTCGGAGCATCACCTAACGGTTCAGCGTTGTCCTGGCGAACGTTGATGGCGGGTCACTGGATCTTCAACTGAAACTCAGAGGCGATTATATATTTCCGAATCTCAGGCTATCACATATCATGCATCATTAAGTTTTGACGCTACATTTTGAGTTCGGAAGGACAAAATCAACGGGAAAAGTATCGCTCGGTTCAACTGATTTGTGAGCACATGGTTTCGGATAGCTGCACAAGGAATCGGAGCAAGTACGAAAAAATTAGGTCACAAAGTCAACTGTAGCTCTGCAGTTATAGTACTATCGTGACTAACCTTTATCATACGGCAATGTCGTTTATATATCTACTCTGATTCTGATCAAAGAAACAAATTGTGCATCTAAATCAAATCTGATATTCAGCGGCCCATGAATATTCTATATTGACGAAGGGAATGTAAAACATGGTGGAGATCACTAGATGCATGAGATACGAGAGGCCTGGGAATTTGTCATCAGGACAAGGCTGGATTGGTCGGGAAATGAATCTACTCACAGCCAGCCCAGTCTCGCCAGAAGACTGTCAAGGTGAAGGGATGTAAGACGTACCTCGGTGTCATCAAAAGAGAAAAAAGGAATTGAGGCGTGAGTGCTCGGGGAGGTGGGTTTTTTTGTTTGTACTGAATCAATTAAGTGAATTTGTGCGAGACGTGGTTTGAACGTAGTTACCGCACAAGACTATACCTTGGCTGATGCCAAGCTAAGCTACTATCAGTAGCACTTCCCCTAGTATCGTAAAGTCGGATGTACGATTGGCATACTGCACGCCTGAAATGCTTGACATATATGTCCGTGGACAGTACTGGATATTGCTGAAAAAGACATCGAACAATTACTCCTAAGTAAATCTCTCCACGGCGCCGATATGGATTTCCGGGAGCGAAGGCATGGAGGCTATTATGAACTTGTCTGATGGACACGAGGTTTAATTTGTGGCTTTAACTTGGCATACTGCCGCGGGAACCGGACTCTTTCTGGAAGAGACGCCGAAGTAAGTAGGAGGACGGCTACTCCCGAGTTCGAAGTCACCAGGCACCGTTGTGAATTGTCCTGGAGCGCAGCAAAGCTGTGCTACAATTACGGTTTATGAATGGCTTGAGGCGTTCGAGAAAAAAAATCGACAGAACTGTTTCCAATTCTAGGTCCAGGAATACGGTTGAGCGTCCCGCCTGGAGCTGCGAAGCGATAGAGTTATCGCCGAGTCGTACCTTGAACTTCATAGAAAAAAGTATTCTGGGAGTCGATGTAGAGCTGAATCAGTGGTGGCCCTAGTCCATACATGATAGAAAGGGCTGCTTTTGTGTGTTTGGTTTGGCGCTCTCTTATTAGACGAGTCGCTATGCTCCATCAACTTGACATGCGGTCTAGCTCGAATGATGTTGGTTCTAGCCCTCTAGTACCGTCTATTACCAGTGAGCCACTGGATGCAGACCACCTGGAGCTCTACCTCGCCATAGTTGCGCCATAGGAAACAGAGTGAGTCCGCTATGACCCGACATACGGAACGGTCACGCCAATCAAGATATAGAATATATCAGGTCGTCTCCGGGCAGCCTCGAAGCAGACTTTGCCACCCCAGTCATTGCTAGTACCAGATCTTCGACAACACATACACGAGACATATGGCAGACGCGCTTCCAACATGTTCGAGAACGCAAGCTTAAGTGAGATCGCTAGTGATATCAACTGGACGACCGTACATTAGGAACGTATTGAGTCCTGAGACCACAAACGTCGATGACCATCGTCCTAAAACAGAACAACATGAGAGTTGTTGGATGATGGAAGAGATACACACCTCGAATTCTTTAATCTGGAACCCCAGGAACTCCAAAGACTAAGTCAGCCACGGGCCATGACGATGATGATTGAGTCTTTTCTGCGGTCAAGTTGGTGTTCTACGTAACCTAAGACAACGATGGGCATGTCCGTGGGCAAGAAACGCGCATATATGCGTACCGATGATGACATCGACCTCTTCATTCAAGACACGGCCCGCAGCCTCTGCACTAGATGACATACACCCTCTGATTGAAGGTGAGAACTCCTATCACGAATAGAAGGGATATAGGAAGATTATAGGAAGAGCAAGGAAGGAAGACCATTATTGAGCAGACATCTGGCCAGAGTTCCACTGATTCGCAGTGATGTCCACTAGACAAACTTCAACTTCAACATGGAAGATAAGGCTTGGAGTTCTGCGTATCTCCCATAAATATACTGCTGCACCTGCAACATCGGGCTCGGGATTTCGGCGGAATGATCATAGGCTCATGCTTGGTCGTTGATGCGAGAGCGTGGTCAAACGTTCTCCAACTTCCAAGTCGGGTTGGGTGAAAACAAGTGAAAATGACGATCAACAAACGACAACTGAATCTCGCACGACTGGTTGAAAACAAAACGTATTACAAGTGTGCAACGTATCTATTGAATACTTCATTCCTGCTGTGAGCACCAGGGGAATACGCCGCCACGCGTCAAATCAGCTCATATCGAGACTCCATGCTATGACATTGAATGACGAGCGCATCCAATATAACAAAGCTTGGCATCTCGAGCTGATGGCACCAGTCTCGAGAGCAACCACGAACGTCAGGAAATAGAATTACTCTACTTTTCCCATGACCTGGGTCGCGATGGTCCTTTCTCCTCTTATTCAGATTTCTTTTTTTATGTTTGTCTTGTTAAACCAGGGTGGACTTACTTGCGCTAGCAACCTCGGCTCTTTAAGCCTCTTGGCACCGAGGAAGCAGACTTATTAAGACAATGCCACTCCGGACCCAGCGGGCACTGAGGGGAAAACAGGATGGGGCGCTGGCAACACCTGCGGCCTCAACCAGGATGGGTGCCATCGGTCTAACAAACAGGGCTAATGCCCCACGTCCTGAGCCACCACTAGGTCCCGACCTGGATGACAGCGACCACCAATGCCCTGGAGACGGCGCAATGTCAGTGGCAGTCCAGATGTGAAATCGGGACATACCCTCTCATCTCGCGTCCGAACTCACGAAACAGCGAGTGTTGAGTTGACGTGGGCCGGGGTGCATAATCTAAGGTGCAAGCCAGTGCAACCGACTAGGGAGACGCTGAGGGGGCAACCAGGGCGGAGAAGTCAGATGCCTGAGAGCCTCGACGAAAGTGGCCAGCAAACGCGCTTGATGAGGATCGGAAGGACCAGGTCCTATCCCTGCGCCGTCCACGCCGCGAGTGGCACCCGTGAACCGACTCACTACCAGCGGTTGTGCAGGTTCTAAAAGATACTGCAATTATGGTGAAAAGCCGAACAAACATTGCAGGACTTGCAATTCATTGACATTTCGAGTTAAAATTCACAGACACAGCAGGTCAAACCTAATAACTTGCACGAGAGGGTGCAATGTTCAACTGTTAACTTTCGCAGACGAATAGAGCACAGTTGTGTTCCGAAACCAGGGTTGGGTGAGCTACGGAGTGCGCGACAGTTGCCATTGGTTGATCATTTTTTTTGCTCTCCGTGATGAGAATTTGCGACGGAAAGTGGTCGAGTCGGAAGCAGAGCTTATAAGCTTAAGTAATGGCTCCTAATAAGACCAGCGGAGCAAAGATTCCCACGTACTATTATGCATTTGCTCTCGTGTTCATACTTTCAAGTGGAGTCCCGAACATGCTTTGTAAACTACCAGCCAAGGTATGCAACATAATTGCCCAACTTTTGACAAAGATCGTTTTCTTTGACGATACACTTGCAGGAGATAGACGGACACCAGTAGCAGAACTAGGGCGCATGTCGTTGAGCCCACCAGGGGCCATGCAAGGCAACATCCCTTGAACATGTCCCTAACGCAATGCTTGTGATGCGACCACAACCAATCAGTAAGCACTTAATGACACAGCGTATGTGGCGCATTCCGAATGAATTCCAAATGTTTTTGATGTTGATTGCTGATGCAGATGATTGAATGTCCAAATTTGCGTTTAGGCTGCGACCGAAAAGCGCATCAAAGTCTAGATATCACCACAATTACAACGCTTGTCATGGATTTACACGGGTAAACTTGCGGGTGTCCCGAGGTCCACCCGTACCTGTGGCGGGTACGGGATTGGATGCGCGTCATGGCGGGCACATACCCGTGGGTGCGCAAGCTCCAACAACATCAGCGCCATCCAAATCATCATTTACTGCTACCACCCGATCCCAACAGCCACCGGTGTTTATCGCACACGCTCGGTGCACGTCAGTGAATGCTGACGTGGCTCGAACAGGTGCGGAAGACACCGGAAAGCGGCAGAAGAGTGGAAGGAGTAAAGTAAACGACAAGACGGGAAAAACGAGATGGACGAAAGGAGAAGAATGAACCCGACGAGACGGGAAGAATGAGGACGAGATTGAAAGTGGATTTCGGGTGGACTTAGTTCTCCTTTATAAAGGACAACATACAGCGCGTCAAGGCAAAGCATCTTACCACCCACCCACTCTCTCCTTCAGATCTATCTGAGCCCATACGAGTAGCATCACATCCTCACGAACGATGCGTTTCGTCTTTGTCGTCGCCGTTGTCGCCGCCTTAATATCTACCACTGACGCTGCCAGTGAGGGCTGTAAGTTCTGCTTCTTTGATAGCAACTGCGCAGGCTGCGGTAAAGATACGTATTGTGTGAGTATGATCAGTTTGTATTCAACCAAATAGCTCACCAGCAGGGTAGGACTTCTTCCTGTGCTCGCCAAGGTTCTGAGTGTTGAGTTCGAACTTGGAGGGAAATGGAGATCGCGACGAGTCGATAGATGAGTGGTCGAGGAGCGAGGAACCGAGCATGTCGAAGTCAAAGATCCAATGAGACCTTGAAAGCTGGCTTCAGTATTTTCCTTAGATATTATTACGGGTATTCTGATTATTTGGGCGTCGAAGAACTTGGACCATCAATTTGGCCCGTGCACCAAAAAGCGACGGTGACAAAGTGACGCACAAGACTTTTCGCACCATTTAGAACCATACTACGTGTGTATCGGTTTAAAAAGATGCAGAGTATGGCATTTTTTCGCTCTCCAAACAGCCACCGTTCTGAGTTCGAATACACCCTATTGCACTCGGGGTGCAATGCTCAATTGTTGTTTTGCGCAGATGAACAGGGCGCAGTCGCGTACCGAAACCAAGGTCGGGTGAGTTAAAGAGTTCGCGACAGCCGCCATAGGTTGAGCTGCGTTTCTCTTTCTTCGATGTAATAGTAACATCATGATTGGATCATGGCCGAACCATACTTTTGAATACGATGATTGTCATTGAGCGAGGTTCTCGAATGTTTCATTTGCGAACGAGCATAAGTAAACGTGAACGAGGACTGGATTATTCGTAGTACAATGAGCAGAATCCTGAAAATACAATAACGAAGTTAAGTGAAGTGTCGAAGACCAGGACTCAAATGTGATGACAGGGATCGAGATATCGAGCGCTATGCTTGTCCTAGCACGAAAGAACAGTTGGGGAGGCATGTGTGGCCTGCGTCAGGTATTTCTGACTCGGATGTGCGCAGACGATAAAATTTCACCGTATTGATGATCGGAATCATGTCGAGCGCGAGCGTAAAGAGAAGACGAGAGTTTGCGAGAATTAGAGTTCTTAGAAATAGGACCGGTGGATGAAAGCAGCCAAAGACCTGCGAGCGAACACGAGAGGTGCCGATGAAGCATACGTGGAAGGGCCTGGTAGAGCGCGTATGAATCGTTTAGTAAGTAGTACTTATTTGAGCTCGAGCTCAAATGGTACAGTGCCCATAAACGCTAGTTACTAAACGAGCGAACTCACTAGTCCCGAACCTTTTTCTTCATCACACGACATGCGACTCGTGTCACGCGAGTACTTGAGTCTTGAGTTCAAACACCAAATATTTATGCGACTGACTGGGCAGCAATATCACCATAGGCCGCGGCATCAGCAGGTTTAATTGTGCTACAGAGCACTTGGAAGCGCTCTGTAGCACTCCGTAATGAATTACGTTTCCCTGATGGGCCTACACTGGCTCCTTCTTGAGCTCGACACTACTTTAAGGTATCGATGGCACACCTATAAATAACTTTTTGATGGCCAGCGCTGCAGCCAGCCTTGAACGTAAGACCTGCGAGCAAACGCGAGTGGAGAAGGGCGTAAATGAATACCGCGGTTGACTCGTTTGGTAAAGCACTTATTCGAGCTCGCGGGACATGCCCAAAAACGCTAGTCACTAAACGAGCGAAAGCGAAAAAGGAATTAATATTCTCGATAGCACCCACTCGCTACTAGTCCCGAGACTTTTTTCTTCATCACACGACACGCAAGTACTTGTGTTCAAACTGCGACTGACTGAAAGTTAACCTTGGGCAGTAATATCACCATCGATCTTGAGGACTATGTACTACTCGATGGCGCACTATAAATAACTTTTAGATGCCCAGCGCTGCCAGCTTCTCCGCCAGCCATCAATTTTGATCGCCAGACTTGAACGTAACTCTTCCGTAATTCCTGCAGGGCATCCTAACCAATGGCAATCACTTTTGATCGCCAGAAACGTAACCCTTGAATGCTTCTCGCTGGCCATCACTAGCAGCCATCGCTTATCCGATGGCGCACGCTGACTGAACACTTAAAAGCCATCCAACCTTTAGTGCTTGACTGGCCATGCACCTTGCGCTGTGCATAAAATCACCCTCCCATAGTACATATCCAAAAAATGTGTCTCTCAACAGACTCATTCAATTATGCAGCTGCACGCTGCACCACCATCTCCCAACTCTCAAACGCACTAGGCAGCGAACTCCTCGACGCCTACATAGCGCTCACCGCAAGCCAAAAGGTCTGCGAGTCATTTCATGTCTTTTGATATCCTGATCTGTGACTTCTCGTGTATAGCTCCATACTGAACTATACGTTCTGGCATCTGTGCTTAAAGGTCGAGTATATCCCAACGATCTTTGGGGACTGATCGGGGAGCGCATCATTGAGGCGAAGCAGGAGGAGACACTGCAAAGGCATCAAAGCGCATGTACTCACGGCGATGCCAGAATGCACGCAACCGTAGAACGAATTCTCCTAGAGGAGAGGAAAAACCGGTGTCAGATGGAGGTGACGCTGTACGGCCAGGCTATTGAGTTCTTCGAGCAGCATTGGCTATGTGAGCTGATTTAGTCTGAGCGCGGATCTGCGGTCTGAACTTTTTGGTGGTTGTAGCGGATCTTTCGGCTCAGGTGAAGCATACCTTCGACTTGATTAAGCCTCCTGTGAAGCAGACACATGCGCCTACGGGATGTGTGCCTTTACCTTGTGCACCTTTGGCCTGCTCAATAGAAACGCGGGAGAGGGATGCTCAGATGAAGGACGATGTGCCCCTCGTCAACATTGCAGTATCATCACCTCTAAACAGCCCCATGCCCTCGATACACAGTCAGTCCGCCTCGCAGGAGGGAAAGCCAATGTTTAACGGTTTGAATGTAAGTACTATACCAGTCTGCTTACTATCTGTTCTCCTGTGACCGCCCTTTTACAGTGTACTGACCCTCCATTGCACCTGTCGAGTACATGGGTCACCACGGACGTCCGAAAAGCCTTTGACGAAGCATTCGAGAAGGAACTGGCCATACAGACGGAACCAATGGCGACATCCCTTGCTACCAGGCGTAGCAACGCCCTCCTGCGCAACCTCGGGCTGGAATTACTCATATTGTACGCCAAGAGGTCCCGCGCCTACGCCGAGACGGCGCTGTATTGTGTAGCTATCGAGAATTGCTGTGGTTTTGATATCGGTGGTGGGCGAAATCGATCGCTGCTTTCTGTTATTGATTGCTGATGCTGTCCCAGGTCCGTCGACATCTTTGGATTGGCAGCCTTTGTGCAAGGAACCGGATATTCATTGCGCAGTTGAGGATTATGATGTTGAGAATGGTAGTACGGAAGGAAGCTATGGGGATTATGAAGACTACGATATCTGACTGTGAAGATGACGAAGACGTTGATATCACTGATGCTAGAGATTCTACTATCTGAGATTTGTGTAGTTTTGTTTGCATGGTTTTTCTTTCTCTTTCTTCGATGTAATAGTTACATAAATTCAATCCACACAGACAGAGGTGTTTGACAATTTCTTTTCCGAGGTAATATGGCATAAGAACAAGAGCAAGCCTTCAAGCTTCAAGCATGACTTATAAAAGCTCCATGTCGATGTCGATGGACGTAAAATCACGGATATATACCCCTAACAGATGAATTTTCGACACTGGACGCATCAGTCGCGTGATGTACTGTACTCCTGCATCAAATATGCAGGAACGTGACAAATAGACAAGTCCTATGCGTGTCGGCGCGAAATATTATTGTGCAAATGCTCTCTGCCATCGGTGCAAATGGGTTATTTCGAGGCACAGAACCAACTAGGGAACGAGGTTGTGAGGAGACAAACGAATTACACTTTGGACGCACACCTGATCACGGCGAACCTTGCCCAACAGCGATGCAGATATCCTTGTACGTCATGATATAACCGCAAGGAAAAGTTTGTTTTGTGTATTGCTCACTGTGATAAACCAACTGGTGGATGCAGGCCAGGTAAGCGTGCAGAGCACATTGAATAACGGAGGTGCGTCTTACCTGAACGGTACTAGATTTTCTACGCCCTTGCTGATCGTGGACACAAATGAGGTGGGGCGTGGTACAATGCCTGGAATTAAGACCTTGCACATATCGATGTCGATCGCGATCACGACTGCAGCTGAATAACAGGTTGGGGAGTACGTAGGCCTTATCTGTTATAGACTTTTACCCTGTAGATTCGCCTGCTACCTAGTCTTTTCCAGCATAGGTGGAGTCGATTCTCTGACTGTACGTCCAGGATGGAGTAGGTGGAGTAGGCGGTGGAATCGAATGGAGGGATGGATATGGTTGACTAACCCTGGATTTATAGTTCCATGGCTGCAGAATATGAGTTTGAGCCTCGTGTCCTGGGCGCCTAACGATACAGGAAAGTTGAAATAGGTTGAGGCTATGTATGAAGAAGCACAAAAGGCCCGGTACACGCACCTCTAAAATTTAGATCAAGATACCTACAAGCTCTCCACCAGGTTGTGCTCAACACCATCTATCTCGAGCAGAATGACGGAAGCAGAACAGCCCGCCATTCGAATCACTACGCCTAATCGAGCATTGAAAGGTCATGAAGATAGTGTCGCGTCAGTTGCAGTCTTCCCCGATAGCCGACGCATAGTGACGGCCTCAATTGATAAGACACTTCGTCTGTGGAACTTGGAAGACGGTGTCGTATTGAAGATAATGGAGGGGCATCGCTTCAGCGTACAAGGAGTTGCAGTATCAAAAAACGGGCAATTTATAGCAAGCGGTGATGATGGTGGAGTGCTCATCGCCTGGAACAGAGACGGCGAGCCTCTCACTCAGCCCATCAAAGTCCACTCCAAACAGATATACTCACTCGATTTTTCCCCAGATAGCACATTACTGGCGAGTGGCTCATTGGACACCACAGCAGAGCTCTGGAATACAAAAACATGGCAGGTGCAAGGGGACCCAATCAATTGTGGGACTGGCGCTCAAATCCTCTGCATTCGATTTTCACCATTTGGTGGATGTCTTGCCATTGCAACAATGACCAACATTCAAATATGGAGCCTAGGCAAGAGGGAACACATCACAAAGTTTTGGAGTCGCCCCGCGTCTGGTAATGAAGCATGGAATACTTCACTCGCGTGGACGCCCGATGGCAAACAGCTTATCTCGGCTGGTGTTGATCCTACCATCCGGATCTGGAATTCATCGACCTGGAAGCAGGTCGGTGAACCGTGGAAGGGCCATACTGAGAGCATCTAGATGATTGCCTCGAACCCTACTGGCACCCTTCTCGCATCCGCATCCAGAGAGCACCAGGTTCGCCTTTGGCAGCTCTCGGATCGACGAACCATCGCCATATTCAAGCACACTCATGAGGTGTGTTGTGTCACCTTCTCTACGGATGGCAAGCATATTTTCAGCGGAGGTAGAGATAAAATGATCTCAAAGTGGGCGGTGCCTTTGCTTCAAGGCGTTCTCAAGGACCGGGCATCAGATGCAAGATTCTGTTAATTTTCCGTCCCTTCTTTACCTTATTTTCTCCAAGGATGTGTTGCGGGAGGATACTTTGAGGGAACATGCGGCAAACCATGTGAGTTTCTGTTCATTGACAGTCGGTTGCCTTCTTGCATATTGTTCCTCGAACTTGATCACAAGACTTGTTTCTGGCCTTCATTATTACCTCACAATCTGACTATGCATGGTGTAGATCCTCACCATCAACACAAGAGTCCGCGATGCATGCATAAGTGGAGACTTGCCCACTGCTGACAGACTGTTAACGCAAGATATCGGCGCCGATCGCAACGACTACAACTCTTACGCGAATCGCTCATTTGTCAAGGCGAGACTTTGGGACTGGGACTGTGCACTTAATGACGCACTCAAAGTGAGATGCACCATCCTGTCATGACCTTTGTAACAGACCAACTTATTTGGTGATATAGAGCATCAGTATTCAGCCTTCCTTGATGGGCTGTATTTCCAAGGGCATTGCCCACTGTGGAAAACGACAGTTCCCACAGGCGACGAAAGCATTTGACCTCGCATTTGTGTTCGTGGGCGCAGATTTAAATACAACTTGTCTTCTACTCTTGATCAAGGTACATCATTTGTGTCTCATGTACTCGCCACTTACATGACAGTTGTCAGGCCATCGCACTTTTCAATGCAAACCAACATGAGGAAGGAATTCTACGCGTCCAAGAGCTGGCTACCACTTGTCCAACTGCTGATGTTCTTGCCTGTCAAATCGTAGAAGTGAGTGTTTTTGACAAAGTCAAGTTCAAATCTATGCGCTGACACTGACTTGTGATCTTCGCATATCAGACTTATTTACATGTCCAAGTAGGAATGAATGTATTAGACGACACACGTTACAACGAAGCTGCTGGCCACTTCACTGCCGCTGTCAACTCTATCGGTTTCTCGTCTATGTCGGCCATCCATTCTAAATATGATATCTTTGTGGTGGTACGTTGATTGTGATGCTATATTTATTTTACGTCCAACTGAGTGCTTGCACAGCTATTTGGGTGGGACCTCAAGTCGTTATGGCTTACTGCACATCAGTATTTGTGCCGTTCGCTCTTTCAGGCAGGTAGACATGCGGAGGCCCTCAGATTTTACAGACACATGATGGATCGAAGTGATGAAGCTACGAAAACAAGCTGCTTTGATTGGTCCAGTGGCAAGTCTTCGTGATTTTAACTGAATACAATGCTCACCTGCATTTCACTCAGCGTTCAAGCAAGACTACTGCGCACTTTTTGCCACCACCGGAGTTGCTGACCTTGCTGCAAAGGGAGACGATGCCCTCGCTGCGGGTAATTACGACCGGGCTATCGAGTTATATTCTGTGGCGATCGACCTCGATTTTGCAACTGATGCGGTCTTTGCGAATCGCAGTAAGGCGAGGTCAGGGAAAATGCTATGGGACGATGCACTTCTGGATGCACAAACGGTATGATCTCATTCATTATTTCATAGTCCAATGCTCATTATACAAATGTGAAGGTCATCAAACTGACCCCTTCGTCTCACCTTGGATACCAGTTAGAGCATGCAGCGCTTCATGGTGCACAACGTTATGATGAAGCGATTGACGCATTCCAAACTATGATGTTGAAGTCTGAAAATACTTCTGACAAGCAAACGCAAAGTACGCCCCCAAATGACCACATCATTAAACATGCTTAACTCGTTTTCCAGAGCTGCGCCAACAATGCGTCAATCAATCCGAAGCAGAAGGAGTTATTCAAGAGATTATTAATGCCCAACTCGACGACACCCCGCATCGCCTGCTTAATACCTTTACCGGGCGCTTATGCAATCGAGAGGTACAGATCAATTCCTTCAAAACGAGCACAGAGTACAAGGAGCTTTTGTCATCAATACTGGTGCACGCAGATCTCCAAATTGAACGCATCAAAGATGTCGTGGCGACGTACTTCCGTTGTGTCACGCTATCGCACCGGTGGGAAGGAAAGGAACTACTGCTGTGCGACATCCAGGACAAGGTTGTTGATGAGTTGAGTCCAGTTGGCAGGGTCATGAAGTTGCAGTCTTTCTGCAAAACTGCTCGTGCTGCAGGTTATCGCTGGGGGTGGATGGATACATGTTGCATCGACCAGACTAACAACGTCGAACTCCAAAAATCACTCAATTCCATGTTCGTCTGGTATCGCACATCAGCGCTCACGATGGTGTACCTGTCGGATGTTCCGCCTTTCTCAAAACCTGGCGCACTTGCAAGGAGTGCATGGAACACGCGAGGATGGACCGTACCAGAATTTCTCGCCCCGAAAATCATACGCTTCTACCAAAATGACTGGACCCCGTATCTCGATGACCGCTCTCCCAACCACAAACAGTCTGTCACGATTATGCAGGAGTTGGAGGATGTGACGGGGATAGATGCACAAACCCTTGTTGCCTTTCGTCCTGGAATGGTAAACGCCCGCGAGAAACTGCAATGGGTATCGACGCGTGTCACCACAGTGCAAGAAGACATCGCGTACTCTTTATTTGGCATTTTTGGTGTTCAGCTCCCCATCATGTATGGTGAGAAGAAGCAAAACGCGCTCGGGCGGCTCTTGCAGGAGGTCGTAGCTCAGTCAGGTGACATCAGTGCCCTGGACTGGGTAGGGCAATCATCCGAATTCAATAGCTGTCTGCCGGCCGATATTATTTCATATAAAGTTCCACCATACACCCCACCATCTCTGTCCGAAGATGACATTCAGGCGTCGATCTCCTTGCTCAGGCATGTCGTTGCTGTAGACTTGGTTCTGAAACTTTACGCCCTGCTTGATAACCTGAACGCTCCTCGTTTCGCGAACTGCAGGTTGCATCTGCCTTGTATCGCATTTCGTGTCACAGCAGTCAAACAGAGTCGTGCTCAAGACCAGGAGATATATGAAATCAAGGCCGACGGGCTTCATCACCTGATAATCACCACAGAGGACAAGCTGAATCAGTTCCCATCACCACGACCCACTATGCAGACATTCTTACTCGTTCGTCCGTGGAATCGTCATCTTCTCGAGCTGCCTGACATTGCTGACGGCACGCGGAGTAAGGAAGATTGTTTGCCTGCACCTGGGCCTCCATCACAGGATTCGCCCGGCGAGTGTCTTGAAGCACAGGAGTCGGTTGATCCGGAATTGCGTGATCGAGCCTTGCGATTGACTGCTCGCCTTCTACAGCCTTTTGGCGCATTTTTACTAGCGCGGCAGCGTGGCGGAGAATACAAGAGAATTGCGTCTGATCATGTTATTATTGCACAAATCAAGGACCTTTCTTCCATTCCGGACATGGTCAGGACGCTAGAGATATTGTAGCGGTATGCATTTTGGAAGCAGAAATCTTTTATCTATACGTGACGATTGCCTCTTTATCTTCGGAGTATGGTGGATCGCCACAACTATTTTAGCACTTGGTCCGATACCTTTCACTGTAGGAAGTAAAACCATAGAAATCAGTATAAGTATAGGAGATCAGGATTCGAGAACTGTTGGCGACTTGTTTGGCTAAAGAAAGAAGGTGACCCCGGAGCAGTTGACCTCTTGGAAGGTGTCGCCGAGCCTGCAGCTTCGCGCTCAGCCGCGGAGGACACCTTGCCACGGCCAAATTTTTGACGCGTTAGACGACTTGAACATAAAATGATGTAAGCCTTCTGATCCTAACAACACCAAACATGCAGAACACGACAAATGGATTTGAGCTTGACAAATGACGAGTCCTCGGACATCATGCATCATGATTGTGTCAGTGCGATTCATGAACACTATTATGCAAATAACCTCTGCCAATCCCAGTGGTCAATTCGATATATTCAAAGCTTCCTCTACAGTTGCTCATGCACTCGGATACTGTAGTGAATCATTCAAATCGTTCGAACGGAGGCCATGACAATCGACCGTCGAGCGTACTACCTAGTACGAATCAGTGATACCGATTAACAGACCATGGTGTGCCTATGGAGGCCAGGACAGGTTAGTCGGTTACGTCTTATAGTCTCGGAGACCGACTTTGTAGGAGAGACTACCGGTTTTATGATTTTCGTTGAATCGATCACTTGAGGCATTTACATATGGAGCAGTAGCATAGCATTACTACTCATCCGCAGACCGCAGTTCTACTATTCGGTATTCTTTGTTTCTCACCATGTCAGGGCAGGAGCTAGAAGGACGAATTCTCAAGAGGTAGGCCCAACTCGGAAGTGCAGTAGCGATGTTACTTATCACCCTCGCCACAGAGCAAATCCAAAGACAATACAGGACAAATTTCTAGTCGGATATCAAGGATGGTGCGTTCAATAGTCAATTTTCATGCCCGAGGGCCAATAAGTGCCTCTGTGGTCAAACTTACGGATGGATGATAGAGTATCGCGTTGAACACTACCTTTGCAGGTTCACATGCAGTGGAGATGGCGAACCCATGGATCCTAACCACCATGGATGGCTGCACTGGTTTGATAAACCGATCCCGGACGGTGGACGCCCCAATACAGACCTATGGCCAGATGTATCCGAATATTCCCCATCTGAGCTGTTCCCTGCCCCAGATCTCAAAAATGCAGATGGGGAGCCCATGTTCCTCTTCTCTTCGCGACACTCAAAGACAGTGAGGCGCCATTTCCACTGGATGGCGTTACATGGTGTCGATGGCGCGTTCTTACAACGATTCGCAGGCCAGTGCGACATAGAGGCTGGCTCCACAACAACCAGGACAATCAGAGATGAAGTGGGCGATCATGTCAGAGAGGCTGCTGAAGCAGAGGGAAGGGTCTTTGCCATCATGTGCGCATAATCGTTGACTCAGTCTGGCCGGTATTGAATACGCAATTCCAAGGTATGATGTCTCGGGTGTTCATCCAGACAAGATCCAACGAGTGCTCGAGCAAGATTGGATGCATCTAATGCGTGATAAGTGCGTCCTAGACAGCCCAAATTACCTGCGCGAGAAAGGCAAACCGGTTATTGCTCTGTGGGGTATGCTCGCACAAAGTATGATTCTGGTTATTTAGCTCATCTACACCTCAGGTTTTGGATTCAAACACAGAAACCACTCTCCACAGGTTGTCAGATCTATTGTCAATTTCTTCCGTTCCTCCACACCAGGTGGTGCTTATCTTATTGCCGGCGTACCTGGATATTGGCGCACATTTACATCTGATAGTGACCCCGACCCCGAATTCTTGCGGGTTTGGACAGAAGAATTCGATGCAATAAGTCCTTGGACTGTAGGGCGTTACGGGAACGAAGAGGAAGCAGAACGCTGGGGGAACGAGAAAGTCAAACAGGACTTTGATTTTCTGAAGCGAAGAGGAGACGAAGGGGCAAAAAGAGTAGACTACATGCCCGTTGTACTCCCTGGAGGCAGTGTAGGTCCAATGGCACGTTCTATAGTCAATATCTTCATTGTTTATATTTCACAGGGTTACAATCTCTCTCGCGGGCAATGGGGACTTAATGACATAAAGCGCAACGGGGGTCATTTTCTCTGGAAACAAATCTATGCCGCCCGACACGCAGGGGTGCGCATCATCTATGGCGCCATGTGGGACGAATATGATGAAGGCACAGCATTCATGCCCGTCGTCTCTTCCTCAAAACAACTCCCGGTTCATCCACAGTTCAATTTTCTAGCCCTCGATGCCGATGGCCACTCGCTTCCGTCAGACTGGTATATGCGTATAGCTGGTTTTGCTGCTGAATTACTACACGGTGAACGTATGTTGCACGAGACATTTCCCGTTAAGGAGTTACAGGACTATTGGGCCACTCGTCCTAGGTATGAGGAAATGACGTCTCCAGATGCAGAGGCAGAGCAGTGGAATGAAGCTCAAAGAGCGTACCATGATTGGGTTGCACAAGAGGAAGGTGCAATGGTAGACGATGCACCTCCACCACCATATATGCTAGAAGATGAGACGCAGGGTCCTCAAGCAAGCAGTTCACAAGATGCCAGACTGGTCCCACCTGTGGCCACCAATCTCGCCCTCGACCATTTATCAGTCTTATCTGTGTCACCGTCATCTTCTCCGATATCAGCAAGACTTGGACATCCGCCCGGCTTGAATATGACCCAACAATCCTATCAGCAACCAGGCTCTTTGTATCCCATTGCCAGGCCATCATCTCGGATTTCTTCCCCAGTCCCTGCGCTCGCTGCTGTGGCCTGTCTGGCTGACGATCTTGCTCAACAGACATTGTCAGACCTTCCATCACATGTTACACCAGGATTGCAGCAGTTCCATACGTCAAGGTTTTCCTCTATATCTTCTTCAGTCATGCAAATGCCTTCTGTGGAAGTGAGCCCAAGCGCCATACCTACTTCTTCGATGTCTCCGCTCCCGGCATCAATAACACCCGTCTTGTCATGGTCGCAACATCCTGTTCAACAACACGCTCCCTACAATCTACACCCTCCTGCCCCACCCCTCAATTCCCGCCTTCCACTCATACCGCAGGGGGAGTCTTTCAGTATAGGTGGACCAGAATACGATGGATATGATGCCAATGTGCACTCGCTTAGTCCCGCCGCTTTCCCTCGCGTAGAACAATACCATCCGCACACAACTCCAAATTCTGGTACACCTCATGGATCTTCCATAACAACGAACAGGCCAGCACATCCCTACCCCATACCAAACCCACTTGTGCAAGACTACTCCCAACGCCAAATTCCGCCAACACGACCTCATCCTGAAGGTTCACACTCTCCACAACCCTATTCTCAACCTGAATGGGAAACACAAGGCTTGCCTCCACCTATACCGCCTCGTGCGTATTGTTTTGTTCATAGTAGCTTGCTAATCGTTGCATGTCGACAAGGTCCTCCCATACAACCACAGTCTATGAACCAGTCGACATCGATGTTCAATAGTCGAGGGCGTGGACTCGGTGCACTCGGGCTAGGCAGGCTCGGGCTTGATGGGCTCGGGCTTGATGGACTTGGATTCGTTGAACGTAGGTTCGGACTCGGTGGACTTCGTGGGCGTGGGTTAAACATCGTGGGGCATGCACGGAGAGCTATGCGAGAAGATGGTGGAGGACTCTTACGTGGAGTGGGTTTGCTCTCGAACGTTGTTTTATTGAGCACTGCTGATGTGGTTGTTCTGCAGGCTCGTCGAGGCAACTGAATAAGGCTGGCCTCTTGTGAACCTACAGGTGCTGTTAATCCTCGCTTCCTGCTTTGTATATTATGGACATCCTTAATTGAACTTTGAATAAATACCTATTGTGTTATTAAGCAGATACACTCAGTAGAGGTGCTGTGAAATTATGTGGTCGAGCTTTTGTAGGGAGGGGGGAAGTCCTAGCACTAGTAGGCTGAATCCAACACCAGCTCAGCCTCTCCCGATCCAAAGCAGAGATTCGTCTTCAAGATATCCTCCCACCGAGAACGTAACCCCTTCCTTTGCAAGCATCTCCATCTTTCTATTGCACTGCAACCCAGTGTTCTTCATTCCACCCCTTGTGGTTGCGCCAGTGCCCCACTCACCACAGAATCCACCAATGTACAGATTTGACGCGATGATGCGGTGGCAAGGCACAAACGGTGCAAATGGGTTGTTTCGAAGTGCAGAACCAACTAGAAAACGAGGTTGTGAGAGGAGACAAAGGGATTATGTTTTGGACGCGCACCTGATCGCGGCGAACCCTGCCCAAGAGCGATGCAGATGTCCTTGTACGTCGTGACACGCCCACAAGGAATCGTTCTGGTGAAATCGTATACGGCCCACTGATGCGGAGTGACGCGCTGGGAGAACCGAGTAAGGAATGATGCAGATGACCAGTCTCAATGTATACTGCTTGCCTTGCCGTCGTGCGTCTTGAAGGCCTTGCGGTCTTTTTCGCCCAAGGGATAATGCATCTTGCCTGTGAAGACGGTTTCATGAGAGCCGTTTGACTTTGACATGGACTATGGAGGCGAATGTTATCCGCGCTTACAGTCTGCCAGGTCCTGCATTTCATCCACGATTACTATGGGCGCCCTTGAGGTTGTTGTCTCATGTCCATCAATGGCGGCCTTTGATGAGCGCAACTGTGTCCTGATAGCAGGCATGATTCAACAGAGAAATCTGTGCTATTGAGATGTGTCAGACACCACTGTGACGGTGATAGTACAAAATGAGCGTGGGCGCTTGAGCTCTCGTGACAGGGGCAAACACGACACTAGTAGTACTAGTCCCACGCATGGCTTTTGGCAAGATGGTGGCACTCGTCCAGCTGAACTTTGTCGGCGAGATGTCACGGTACATGTAATATAGGAAGCAAGTATTTATCTAGGGAGTATCCCTAAACCCCATCAGGTACTGCATAATCTGAAAGGCGGCCTGGAATTATCCGTCTCCCCATCAGACGGTGTCTGCATGACAGCATTATTGACTTACTACTGGCGCAAACCCCGGAAGCCTAGTATAGAAAACATCAGAAACTCGAGACCCTGTACATTGCAGTGAACTCACATGTGTCCACCCAATGCTACTTCGTAATAAGTGAGTCCCCGCTCCGAGTGCATTGTCCCGTAGGCACCCACGCCATCAACAATAAAGCTGTCTTGGGTGATAGGCGTCTGGAATCCTTGCAAACCATTCCCTTAGGATATAATGAGTGAATTGTAGCGTACATCAAACTGTAAGGCTGCTTGTGAGTTCGATAGGGAATTGATCGATAGGACGAAAAGTGCGAGACTCGTCGATT
>QLOO01000417.1:0-10625 GCA_003313855.1 Suillus sp. MG131 | reverse complement strand
TTGCTCACCTTTGTGTGGCATGAAGCAGCCACAGGTATCACACATTAGCGGAGCATAGGTATGCGAGGGTCTCACATGTCTCCGTCGACACACCCTGAGGGCGGGTGTGTTCCTTTTTGCTGCAACTCATCTCAGGAACTTCATATTGGTTTGTTGAATGGGCTATTATGTAGGGTACGCGGCGAATACTCCAGCTCAATTTTCGATTTTCACCAAGGGGAAGCATGATGATAAGTAGGACACGATACATATGGATTGATCTCAATGACAGATTACCGTCCGCTTGAATCGAATCGTACAAGAGGCTCTGGATACTCATACAATACCGTGTGGTAGTAACCATTCGATGTTACAGCTGACAAACAGCTGATATGATTTCGGTGGACTCGGTGTACTTCGTTACATGCAGGTGGACCCAGAAAACTGTAACTTAACCGCAAGACGGATGGCTTCATCGGGCATCTCGTCGCTGACGCCAGTATGACAAATCGATAAAAACACATATTCGGCTTGCAAAGCATTATTCTCCATGATGTCAAGGCTGTTCAGCGTCTTGAATTTGTAAACAGGTCAGCTGCCGCGCCTCATAACCGTTACACCAAAAGGTAGAAATACTAAAAGCTTAGTTTTCAGTACTCAGTACCAGCGACAGTATATATATTGATTATGGGAACTCAAGTAAGCCAGCGTGCTTACAGAATTCCTAAATGCGCACGATATCAGCACCTCGTTCCATGAGAAATCAAAATTCACAGGTGCAGCTATTCCACGTATACAGAGATGGCCTCATTGAGGTCATGAGATTTGCCTTGGTGATTGAAGCGGGGTTGGAGTGACAAGGCTAAGTTATTTCAGTATGGACCACAGTGAGAATGTCCCTCAGAGCACAGAAAACCGGCTTTACGACGAAGCTGTATGTTCTCGGCCAAGTCACCAATGCTGCCGTTCCGGCCAAAGTGTGCTTCAACTGCTTATGCAAGCTTGTCAAGGGACAGTATTGATGGCCCGGAGGACAAAGCTCGAGCATGATTCATCGAAGGTGGATATTTGTATGGGAAGCGTCTATTGGAATATTGTGGTATTCGTCAATCACATGGTCAACAGCACTGACGCGCCGAAGCTCTTGAGGTAGCTAGACAGAGGGGTAGTTGCATGCAGCACAGTCATGCAGATTCGTGGGTGTAGATAGCGATGTGCTCTTTAAGTTATTGTAATGCCAGATCAATACTGTGATGAGATGATACAGCGATAATGGATGATCGGGAAAGCCCTGCGGACGCAATGCAAGGCTGTCGTGGAATGGAGGGGTGATAATATAG
Source organism: Suillus sp. MG131 (assembly GCA_003313855.1). NCBI lineage: Eukaryota > Fungi > Basidiomycota > Agaricomycetes > Boletales > Suillaceae > Suillus > Suillus sp. MG131. Next base: position 9,306 of record QLOO01000417.1, on the reverse strand, counting down.
AGTCGATTGCTGGGCACTAGTCCAGAACCAACTGAAAGCACCGTTCAGGTGAGAGACCGTCTTGCTTGACACATATTCAGCAAATCATGCATGGCCCGCATCCATGTCTCGGGCAACCTTGCAGTCTACGATGGACTGCAGTTGATGTTCTGTCAGCATAAGCCAACAGCACAGAGACTGACATCACTCACATCGAACAGTGTGCGCTCCTGATTGTCACAAGCATGTACAACAGCGGCCGTCAGCGTCAGGGAGAGGTGAACACCGCGAATGGGTGAGAATGACAATATGTTGGCAGATGTGCATGAATGGCAAGTGACTCACCAAATGACTCATCTCCATTGTCATCCCTTGAAATTTCAACTTTTCCGATGGCTTCTCCACTGCCTAGCATTCGATCGAGCTTGAAGGATGCCCTGATATCCAATGTTAATTTGTATAATGAATCCGATGTTCTACAAACGGAAGACCTGTTCTCGAATGGGGTCCGAAAGTCTTCATGGATGCTAGAGGGTCACAGATTGCCCCACCCTACATCTCTCTAGATGACGGTACTCGTATGGCTGATTTCCAGCACCGAATGGAGTCGATGGTGATGGGTACTACATAAATGCAAGCGGGCATCCGCCAGGAGCTCACACGAGGTTTTTTCTGTAGACAGAGCGTAAGGACACGCATGATGCATGATGGTACAATGAAGTAAGGTCGGTGTGGTAGAGGTAGGGGTAGCATTAAGGTTGTGCAATGTGCTTAACTTTTTGTAATAAAAGAAAATAATATACGACGCGCGCACAGAGACCAAACCATTCCATACAAGCCTGCATGCCATGTTTGCAGCGGCGGGCGCTCACTTGATGAAGACAAATGTCAAACTTGGACATGTAAGCCGACTTTACATAAATTCATTATAAAACCTTCGGTTCAGCTCGACCACCACGAGCACTTGCACACAAAGGCTTCATGCATCCAAGTCCCTGGGAGAGCTATAGCTAGAGGTCTGCACTGCAGAAACTATATGCTTAGAAACTTCGTTCTTCCGGTTTGCGATTACACTTGTTCCAACTTCAACTCGCGAGCGTCTGAGCGACATCCAAACCTCATCACGATCTTGCTCAAGCTGTCCAGGAGCCAGCTGTCTCATTCGAGGCTATGATATCTATATATACTCTCCTCACGACACGATATGTGGGATCAGATTAGTATGTAGCTCCTTGCAACCGTCTATTATCGTGCAAAAGCTAAATAGTATCATTGATCATGTTTAATTGTTGGGCTCAATCATGTATTGTGTAGTTTTAGTTCAGGACCAGGTATCGTGATTCGTCATTTCAGGACACGGCTTCAATATCTGACCCATTCAAGACACAGGCAGATTAGCCGCGTCTACGGGAGTGAGTCTATCTATGGAGAACAGTGTCGCCGACTTGGTCGTTATGGGACTGTCCAGCAACTACAATATGTTGTGGCTCGATTGTGTTGGCCGTTCCTTCAAGACCGTATAGATGGGTGGCCAGACTGCACACTATTGCTAACTCGATTGACGTTGTGTAGATGGCATGGCGTGCAACGCAACAAAACGACACTTGAAGTCTATAGGAAACAGTAAGCAGGCAGGCCCTTTTATTCTTGCCACATTTGCAGGGACTAATTTGGGGTTGTCAGGATCCGTTGAGGCGGGGCTATGGTTGGGTAGATAGGTATAAACTTAAGTCACGCTATCACAGCTTTGCACTCACCTCAACTCTAATGTCAGTCTTATCACTTTAATCATGTCTTCGAAAAATGCATGCTACTTCCTGATACTAAACGGGCCACCATGCTGTGAAGAGTCAATACATCCTGGAGATCTGGCGGCGGCTACTGCCATCCATGAAACGCACCGGGTGCTCTCTATCATCTTGCTGCACAATCACGGAAATAGACCCAACGGACAACTGAGAACATGATAAAGTTAGTCATGTCCCCTGTTGTGAGGGAAACGGTGTAGCCTCTGTCTTCTTCGCCCCGGTCTTTGAATTATGTTTATCTGGTGTGTTATATGTCGCCCGTCATTCGCCCCGATATCGCTGATTATACACCATGGGGATTGAGTTATTGTGACTGTCAGTGGACGTGTTGAAGTTAATGTGCTCATGGACACTTGAACATTCAAAATGCAGGTAATTGCAACGGAACGTAATAAAAGATAGGTTTGAAACCACGTGGGTGTACTTATGATGAAATGGATAACAGGTGTCCTAGATGGTATCGATAAATGCGCTCAACAGAGTTCAAAATTGCGAATGATATTTTTATCCACAAGATACGTTCAAATGTAGTCGTTCGCAATGTCATAGCCCGCTCGTCTATTTCAGACAAATGGCGTGTTCTTTTGATCTTGATGTGACACCTTACGACAGCTTGCCACGACGTTATATCAACTTTATGGGGACTACTGTAACAGACACCAATGCGTTGCCGCACCTCCTACGCGTTTCGTCATGTGGTGCCGCTGCACCTTGTCTCGTCATGCTCTTCAAAGACATGAACGTTGCTCTACCGGCGGAAGATCAAGGTATTATTGGGCGTGTAGGTCATATGCTGTGTCCTAAATTTTTTTGAATTTTAGCTCCTTGCGATGCTACTGGGACCGCCCATCGCATTCCCATGCCTGATGATCCGCTTCATAGTAAGTTAGACCTGTGCGTTCAAATAACGACAGCATATTTTTTATACCGTAGGAACGGTTGAACGAGCGAGAGATTTTCCTGGACTCGGGAGCGCTATGGTAATCCATCTGGTTTGATTGAGGCCACCCATAGTCATCAGATATCTGTCAACTCATGCACAAGCTAGGTGGCGACACGGTGCGATAGGTTGTGACGCATCTGGACAGCCTGCTCCATCAATTTTGATTGAACGGTAATGAAGCTCTGTCGCAATAATGATGGGCCAGGGGAATAGAAAGGAGCTGCTGGGGAATAAGATGGCCGTTTCCTGTTAAAGTCCGTACCGCTTCCAGAAATAACATGAGGCGCAGCACAGGACACAGCCGGATACCGCTGATATGGCGAGTTTTGAACGGGCGAAGGGGCGCAGCCTTGATGATGGATAAACAGGTCCCGGTTATCAGAATGATGGATTCTTTGAACTTACAGGCGTTAAGCAGAGGTAGTGACAACCTGTACTAGAACGACAATGATATTGATCCGTGGGAATGATTCCTGTTAAGAAACAATATGCATAAATTGCCTTGTCATCATACCTTCCAATCTTACCGTGGCCCCCCCTCCATCATACATTTTCCTCTTCCACAGCAGGCAGGTCCTCACTTTCTTTATACGCGCAGGTCGTTCTTTGCATCATCCAACTATTGATCAGAACAACTCATGTCCTTCAAACGGTCCTCCGGTCTTGATTTCAAAGATCGCAACCCATTCAGAGACCAAGACCCCTTCGTCGATGGCACAGGCGACTATCCACTGAATTCTATACCCTCAAACCACCTCCAACGCAACAAAGCAGAACGCCTTCGTCTTCAGGGTATCCAGCAGCCTCTTCCAAATGCTGGCGTCGGCGCACCCAAAGTGCCTAATGGTCCTCTTACTTTCGGTCAAAAGTTTGACCTGTGGATGATCAACGAGGGTGGAAAACGCCTCTTTTTCTCTGCTTGGATACTTTTCCACATACTCGTTATTGTATTCGGGTTCATGAACTACCAGCTCAGTGACGACCTCACCGGAGCCCGCGCAACGTTTGGCATCACCTACGGTAAGTATCTAAACATGTCGTACAGGTCCCCCTTCCTCTAATATCACTACAGCTATTGCTAGATCTGCAGCACTTGTACTACACACCGATGTCATCTTCATTCTCTTGCCAGTCTGCCGAAACTTCATCTCCCTGCTTCGCAGGACGCCTCTTAATTCATTTATCCCATTTGACAAGAACATAACATTCCACAAGGCAACAGCCTGGTCCATGGTTGTCTTTACTCTGATCCACATCGGTGCTCACATGCACAACTTTTACGAGCTTGCCCTCGCTGATCCAGATGCAAATACAACTGGCAAGCGTGTGCTTGTTTTCTTGCAAGCAAATTTTGCCACCGGTCCCGGTGCTACGGGTTGGATAATGACTGTTGCATTGGGCGTCATGGTCTGGTTCGCCATGGAGAAAAGGCGCCGTGCCAACTTTGAGAGGTTTTGGTATACGCACCATTTGTTTGTCGTCTTCTTCCTCGCTTGGCAGTTCCACGGTATGTGGTGCATGATCCAGCCGGACAGACAGCCGTTCTGTTCCTTCAACTCTATTGGCGTCTTCTGGGTACGTGAACTCTGACAAGTTAGTTTTGCGCCATCCCTTGACAACGTCTGTTTCAGCGATACTGGCTTGTCGGTGGCCTCATTTGGACATACGAGCGGATTTTGCGTGAAGTTCGCTCACGTCATAAGACTTTTATCTCCAAGGTCATACAACATCCGTCCAAAGTCATTGAAATCCAAATCAAAAAGGAGAAGACCACTACGCGTGCAGGGCAGTATATCTTCATCTCTTGCCCAGAGATTTCCTACTTCCAATGGCATCCATTCACCCTTACGAGGTATGTCAGCTCCTTGATCGATTTTGTGAAAAAGGCTTATAGTACTACAGCGCTCCTGAAGAAGATTATATTTCTGTGCACATCCGCGTCGTCGGTGACTTCACTGCTGCGCTTGCCAAGGCTGTTGGCTGTAACTTTGACTCTAAGGATTCCAAGGATGTCGATGCCAATGGTGGAAAGGTTATTGGCACGAACACGAATCCGCCGCTCAACCGGGTGCTTCCTCGAATCATGGTTGACGGTCCGTTCGGTAGTGCCAGCGAGGACTTCTTAAATTACGAGACTGTCCTCCTTGTCGGTGCTGGTATTGGTGTCACGCCCTTCGCTTCGTGTGTATCACGTCCCTCATCTACTTGAAGACATCATTGACCATATCCATTCAGCATTCTGAAGTCAATCTGGTACCGCATGAACAACCTGAACAACTCCAAGCCTACTCGTCTCTCCAAGGTCTACTTCACTTGGGTCATCCGCGACTTTGGCAGCGCCGAGTGGTTCCACTCGCTACTACAAGCTATTGAAGAGCAAGACACCTCAAATCGGATCGAGATCAATATCTACCTCACTGCAAAGATCAAGGAGGATGACATGAACAACATCATAGTGCGCAGTACCCATTTTCTCGATGGTTTCTGTACTGATTGCATTTTCCTTAGGTCCAAGATGTTGGCGCAGAGAAAGACGCTATCACTTCGTTGCGTGCTCCTACTCATTTTGGCAGGCCAAACTGGGATAAGGTGTTCGGTTCCATGGCTGAAAAGCACCCCGAAACCGATGTCGGCGTGGTTCGTAGTTCACTGTTACTTTTTAAACTCATCCGCTCACCCGTCTTTTTCTAGTTCTTCTGTGGCCCTCCAGTTCTCTCCAGGCAGCTCCACCAGATGTCCAACAAGTACTCCAATCCAAAGGGCACACGTTTCTTCTTTGGCAAGGGTGCGTTTCAGCTTTTCCTTCCGTTGCCGGGCCCAGCTAACTCGTTTTGTGCAGAGAATTTTTAGGATGGTTACAACGGTTACTCTGGATACAATGGTGCTATGCTCTGTAGTTGTGTCGCTTTGTTCGCTGCATTTATCTATGTATAAGCCATGAATATGGACAGCCGGGATATAAAAATACAAGGGATTACCACCAGCTGTGGGTGTAGCTAAATAATAGTGAATATGATTTCAAGTAGGGCGTGGCGCAAGAATCAGAAGTACAAGGATGTAGAGCCAGTGAATACCCCTAAAATTTCTGGCCCACATTAAGTGCGTTGCACCTCAATACGGTAGTGTGATTCATAAACTACGACAGACACATGTCTATTGAGATTTGGGGCAACACACCATGGGCAGAACCACAGCCTGTCATCCGTCGGGCAACTGACGCAGGTAGCGAAGCACAAAAATGATATGTAGTGTAACCAAAGAAAAATCACTGTGAAGGTGAAGTATTGCTGAGCTTTACCCAAGCCATGGTACCCGTGAATTTGCCTAGTAAATCATCCATATCTGATACTGATTCCTCATCGTCAATCTGCTCGTATGCCTCGTCCGCCTCCATAAGCGATTCTCTTCGTTGTTTACGTCGGTTGAAGGCCTCCGTGTCAAGTACATGGAAACACGCTACAAGGAAACGCCAAACGACTGGTGATATGTGAGAGGGTTTAAAATCTTCAAGATGATTCAAGAATGATTGTTTTTTCTCGCCACATGTCACAGCGTCGAAAGTAGCCCATGCATCGAGGGGGCGTGATCCCGCTGGCAGAAGGATTCCTTTCGCGTAACGCAAGGAAATCCAGGCAAAAACCCACACAAACGACTCCAGATCATGGCGATATAGGTGTTTAACTTCGCCTCGTTGAGCCTTTGCGGTGAGAAGGTCGAGTGCCATAAAAGGTACCGTGCCCGTACGCTCGTTGCCCCGAGGACCTGGGTCATCCGCCAGCGAAGATAGATCATAGTCATTCAAAACACCAATCAGCTTCCCAAATTTCCTGTACCACATCAGATTTCCAGGACTAACATCTCGGTGATAGACCCCTTCCTTCCACAGGGTAAGGTGGCCTGCACACTACGTCAACGAAGAGACTCATAAATACGACCAAAACACGTACACATGATACATTGATACCACACGTCGAAAAGCTCGTTGCCATGGAGCTCCGTGATTGGCTTGAGCTTGCGGAATACAAGTATGTAGAGCACGCGGCTGCCTGTGGTGGACTCTGGAACGCCGAGTGCTTCTCGGATGGCGGACGTGGGATTCATGAACGTGTGATGCCAAAGGAGCTCAGGAATGTGGTCTTGGACAGTTGCATGCTTCTTAGCGATCTCCTCAACCCTTTTCAGGATCTCCGGCTCGCTAGTGCGACTCGCCTCTCCCCAAAAGATCTTGGCCATCATGCCATCCTGGAGGTTGTCGTATTTCTTTGTGAGCGCTTCGCTAGTGACAGGGACCACATTGGTGGCTCGTCCTTGTAGTCCGTAGTGCGTCACTCTGTCGCTGTGGCTAGTGTGAAGCAGCAGATCCACCTCTCCAAGTTGTTCATCCTTGATTTTGAATTCATGGCATTTTTCCCCGTCAACTTGAATCGGGAGGATATCCTTGTGACGGCCCCAATCCTCAAGCTTGAATCGTTGCAGAGCATACAACAGCACCATGAAACGTGGAAGATCTTGAAGGAAGTTGATGCCCGAACTCTGAATGGTGCCCTGGCGATCATAATACCAGATCCAGATCACATCGTCTAAAAAAGCTGTGGTAGGAGCGCGCCCAGTCCTGACAGAAAAACAAACGCACCAACAACGATAAGATTAATCAGATAATTGACGGCAAGATTGGCCGCAAACATTTCGGCGGCGTACAGGCCCGTCTGGACGGTCACATCTGGCTCGTCGGGGTTAATCCTGGTTTTTTTCGCGGCGGATTCCAGAGCGTCCTCGGCCTTGCGCTTGGAACTGGACCCGCCCTTGGAAGGCTGGGCAGTAGTCAGGTCGGAAGATAGGACTGCTGCTCGGCCGATTAATTTTGATTTTGGAGTCAAGAATACAATCACTTACGCGCAGTGTCAGACGCAGATTGTTTTGCTGGGGTCTGTGAAGAGCTTGGCGCTAGATCTTCAGCCTGAAGGTGATTCACCGGCAGATATTCTGGTTTGGTGGGAATGTAGTCTTTAACTTTATATGAAGAGGGCGGCACCGGTTTGATCCCTTGCTTCCTCCCTGACGTCTTTCTCTTGAATTCGATGCACGCTAGAACATCTTCCCAGTGGAACGGCGCTGTCGGCTTTGCCATGGAATTCTTGACCATGTGAGCCTTACGCTTTGAGTGGTGCTTCTTGTCGTCCATCTTGCCCTTCGTTGTGCCCTGTTTGCCGCCCTTCTCATTCTCGAAAGGAGCGCGTGCACTGTTTAAAGGAAGAATGACGATGTCGGGCTTCCGACTTGATTGCACAGTCTGGTGGTTTTGATACATGAACATATCATTCTGCTGACAGATCATGTCGACGGCAGGGACAGGAGCACCCATCCCGTCAACCTTGATATCTTCGAGACAAGCGAGCGCGATGTTGGTTGCTTCTATAAAAGGGCCGTAGAAATCGTTTTCTGCTCCTGGAAGTACACTTGCAATCGTTGTAAGCATGAAGCTGTCTGATCAGCAGAGCACTCACTATTTTTGCAGGGCTGTCCGAATGCCAAAAGAGGATATGCCTCCAGCGGAGACCTGTCCATTGCAAACCGGCAGAACTGCCTTGAGGCACTTCTGCAGGAGCTCGGGCTGTTTAGTCTCCGGAGCGCAAGAAGCACGCTGCAGGAGGGCTTGCAGCATTGCATCTGCCTTGCACTGTTTAGCCTGCTCAATGTCCCGCTGAATCCATGGGCGGACTTCCTTAACCCTTGATCGTGATTGAATGTCAGTTGCTATTCAGTATAAACAGGAGATGTGCGCACTTGACACCGACCAAGCCGATGTTCTCGCTAACGACGGCAGCCCCGCGGCTATTTGGGGTAGATTTTATTGCACTAGCATCATGAGTTGCTGCATTGGGGCGCGGCGGAGTAGACGATGTGCCAGTCTCGCCAGCAGGGGACATGACGATAATCGTTGTTGTTACACTGACTGAGTGTTGTGAGCAAAACTGGTGAGGTGAAGAAAACTGAGAGGATTCTTACTTGTCTTATAGCTGGTCGACCAATGTGGCGCAAATGTGGCGAGCCATCGATTGATTCGATGTAGATTGACTCGGATGTGGCGGTTGTGGACTTACAGTACTTTCGACTCCGACGACGCGTTCCCATCAATACGCGCACGTGACCCTGACTTGTTTGAACTCTGTCGTAGAAAATCATTTTCAGTGACTCAGTTCGTACGGTCACTTCGTTGAAAATATGATCGACTACAGCGCCCCAGGTAGTTCATGAACACCCACATGAATCTCATTCTGTACTCACGCAATCAATTATGACTCTTCCTCAGAATCCCTTCGACCTAAGAAGTTCTTCTAAGAATCTTGATTTTAGGATTTGAAGAACGGAGTCCGACGCTCGCACCACAGAAAGAAGAGTGTCAAATCTATGACTCGTCATAGATCTGCTAGTATTCTTTTGTCCTCCTTTCGGTACACAAAATCATTATCCCCTTTCAGGTGCTGCGTCAATGGACATCTTGTGTGCCTTGCGATATCAGATGACAATAGATTTGAAAGTCATTGGCTAAGCAGTACTTGTAAGTAATACATACAT
>QLOO01000415.1:0-16266 GCA_003313855.1 Suillus sp. MG131 | reverse complement strand
TCCGGATTTGTTCTCGCGCTCTGGATACATGTCCACCGGATTTTCCCACGCTTGTCCGGAAGTCCACTGGACACTCCACCAGAGTAGTCCTCACCTTCGAAGTCCACCAAACTTCGTTGGACATCCTCCGGACTTCCATCCGAAATGAAGGGCACATACTCAGGTAAGGGGCACAGCGCACGAGCTGAGGCCAAGCCCTTTAGATTCCACCCTCGAGCATGGTTCCTGACAATTTCTCAAAACCTTCAATTTCATAACAACAAGGACCCTTATGCTCTCACACTTAAATACGCTCATGTACACTCATAAAAAGGAAGTCTTTTGCCTCCCACTGGGTGTATACCGTCTGTCCTTCCGAAAGCCTCAACCTTGAATCACAATCCTTCTATTCGCATATTTCCTCTAACCATCACATCTGTTCCATTACCGTCTCAAGGGTACAATCCCTATCAAACTCAATTGCAGCCTTACAATTTATAGCCAGTACATCACACTTTGGGTGGATTGTCATGCTTGGTCATGTTTTTTATACTGCACATCATTCTATCAGAAAAGTAGTCCTGGTCATTTTAACATGGCCTAATCATGTACAATTGTGATGTACCATTTCAGAATTTTTTGTGATGATATGCCCGCTGGAGTGTACATTCTATGTATAAAACTAGCCTCCAGGACTATTAACTGAACCCTGGCACAAGAATCACTCGTATTTTTTTCACAAAAAACATGACAATGTGTATTATAATTTATGCTGGGGACAACCTATGTGTGACATATCTAAGGATTCTGTGTAGAATTGCGTGTGCTAGAGTGAAAACACGAACTGGTGAGACGCACGAACGTTAACCCAGGTGACCATCTAGTAGTAATTCACAATATGCAGGCCGAAGTCGCGCTTCTCTGCAGCCTCGAACCTTCCACAAGTTCCCAAACGAAAGTCTTATATACCAGAGTCCTGGGCCGCTCTCCCCTTCAGTCAACCATCACTATTTCCCTCCGCACGCTTGCAGCGTATCGACAATCTCATAGGACCCGCCCTCGGTCAGTCCATAGTCATAATGACACATCAAATGCGTTGTAATGACCGAGAAGAATAGGATACATTGATGCGGTGAACAAGTAGGGTGCTCCGAGCTATTTCCAAGCTATTGCAGTGGCTTGTCAATGAACAGAGTGCTGGAAATCAAGTACTCATGCATAACATGAACAGCCCGCTCTGAGGACAACGTTCAGAGCAGCCATCTAATAAGATGATCCGGATTGCGGTATGTAATCAACATGATACCCAAACTCGTGACCACGCCCATGTAGATCAGAGTTTGGCAGATTCAGATGCCTTCGGTTCAGATGGAACCATCTTGATGTGTACAGCTGATGCTACTAATCGGTGTCGCGTAACATTCCATATCTTTGAAGTCAAACATGAGTCGACGAAACAAGAGACTGAAATTGCTGAATCTCACTTCACAACGACTTGAGAGCGCCCGGTTACCAACGGTGAGTGTCGTGCTCACAATGCGTAGCTTGTCTCCCCTGACACGACGATTCAGCATAAAGTAGTTAGTGCGATATATAAACGTACAACAATGCTGGTGAATGGTAGACAATGTTCAAAGACTGTGATACGCCGAATACGCCATGACCATCTGTCGAGGCCCCATGGACATAAATGGGCATCGACGAACAGCTATGTATCTACATTAGCTCCAGGTAAATAGGAGAAGAAGAAACATGCATGTCAATCATCATGGCCGAGCATCCACCGTGCATGTTTTGAGCACCATTAAGCATGTCTGAGAATTTGTAATTTTTCAATAAGCACAGCGAATGAGAAACAAAACGTACCTTTGTCCACAGTCACCTGAATGACGACACGGCCTTCAAACTTCTCCGGTTCCTCTGTCTTTGACAACAAAGACACCTCTGTTAGTTTCAACCGGGATGCAAACTCGGTTTCGAAACCTCTAAAGGACTTGTCAGTCGACTGCGAGGCGTGGCTTTGCCGCATGAATTGCAGGGCGCTGAGCAGCGTGAGTTTGATTTCCGGGGAAGCATTCCCTTCAACTTGGGAGGTATCGGTATCACTTCCTGGCATCAGAGGAAAAGGCCAAGTTACTTTCAACAGTTCGGGTGTGAATTTCACCTCTTAAAACAAGTGCCCGAAAGTCGCCCCGAAGTGCGCGTGCGCGTGATTATTCACCAGTGGTGTTTCAAGTTGACCCTGGGATAGACCATACAGGAAGGAGATTACTTCTTCATATAGTGAATTCCCCACGAAGATCTCTCCTGTTGTTCTAGTACACTATGTCCCAGCGGTCTTATGAGGTCAGTTTTCACGATACGTGTTTGCTGAGATCATGTGAGGTCGAGAACTAAATGAGTTCAATGGCAGGTGGTTGAAGGATTCTTCGTGCAGGAAAGTGGCGCTGGTTATGGTCAAGGCGAGGTAGTATTTGACGGTCATGATCAAAACAATTTTGCTTGGCTGACGCATAATCGCGATCTTTCACATTGAAGGCTGTAAGTTTTTGTCTATTTTCATCTAACATAAAGATTTGAACTCCAGTTTTTGAACTGTAGCTTCCTCCTCGATTCGGGCTGTTAGACCGCTCCGATGATCGATGGACGGCGTTTAGGCAAAAGATTGACCATCTTAATAAGTCCTCTCCCGTCGGCACGCAGTACAAAGTGTTTTTTGTGGGCAGACACGGAGAAGGCTTTCGTGAGGATCTCATGCCGTTGAGAATAACACTTTAAGAATTGATCAAAAATTCATGGACTTTTACCCACAGACAACGTAGCCGAGGCGAAGTACGGCACACAGGTGCGACCTACATTATAGTGTCCATTCTATCCTAACATGTCACTCCCACATCACAAGAAATGGAACAAGTGCACTTCTATTATTCTCTTCCTTCAATGAAGGTTCCTGACCTGACTGCATCCATCAAGCTATTGGTCAAAGGAAAACGGCGACGGAGAATTGATCTGGGGACGTCAGTGTCATCCGTTTTCTGAATTATGCTGCCTCACGACTCGTCATAGCGGATCCTGAATTGACGACGACTGGCAAGGATCAGGCGAAAGCGGCCCATGACGCATGGAAACAAGAACGTGAATTCGACATTCCCCTTCCGGAGAAGCTCTACAGCAGTCCTCTGACACGAGCTATCCATACAAATAAGATAACATTCGACTCCATTCTACCGAAATCACAACGAACCATGATTATTGAGGTATCAGGATACGATAATTTTTCGCTAGGTTGGCTCACTCGTGCTATAGAACCTGAGAGAAACAACCGGCGTCCATACCTGTGATAAGCGACGAACACGCACTTATATCGACCAAACTTTCCCTGACTTCGACATCGAAAAGGAGCTCACAGAAGAAGACGAACTCTGGGACCCTAAAGTGAGGGAAACCCACGCAGAAATCGATATCCGAATGAGGCGCGTACTGGATATGATCTTTGACAAGGACCAGGAACAATGTGAGTACCATACCTCACCTGTTCGGTGATGTAGACTAAGCACTCGACTAGTCATCTCGTTTACTGTACATGGGGGCATTGTTAGCGGAGTGCTGCGGGTCGTGAACCACAGGCAATACATTTTACCCACTGGAGGTTCGTATTCTTGAACCTGATTTGAGAGCGCGTACTTATCCTGCGACAGGGGTTATGCCAATGGTTGTTAAGTCGTCCATCTCTTAGAATTGCTTAAGGAACTTTGTTCGATACCCTGTCCATATCACACGGTGCTGAGTCGTACCCTGACACCGCTTTTCTCCTGCTGGATCTGAAACGCACGTTTACATTGTCCACAGCTTACGTATATTTTTAAACTGTGCGAGCTTCCACGTGTGATATCATCTCCCTTCTCACATCGCCAACGCTGAGGCATCTGTTACCAATGTACGCATTAAACGATGCAGGTGCGCTTTCCAACCCCAGTGAAGTAAAGCATAATGAATTCAGCAGAGCAGAGCATGTCGCTCGTGCAACTAGCCCATTCTCAGAGGGCAGTGACTCCGAAGTCGATTCGCTCTTTGACGAGCCTCAGATTGCCATGCGCACTGCACCACCGATTCCTGGACTTTTCGTTCCACCCATCAGATTGCCTCCAGAACTGGCGGATGATATCGTTCAGCAGTGCATGAGCCTTTACTTCGATGGGCGGGACATAAATCAGATCATGCTCTTTGGACGCACAGCATCCGAGCGCGGCGAGAATATGGGAAGTGGCTTACCAACGTTTTTGATCACACTCCTGCATTTGCTAGCCGAATTGTTGCGTGATCATCTACCCGAGAAAGTGCACGAAATGTTATTTCCTCCCAAGGGTGCACCACAGCGTGCACGGCAGGCAATTCTGAACCTGTATCATCCTGGAGAAGGCATCTCACCCCATGTCGATCTACTGAAACGGTTCGATGACGGAATCATAGGAGTGAGCCTTGGGAGCGGGTGTGTGATGAGCTTTGAGCGGGTTAAGTGTCAAGAGGAGGAGCAGTTTGGAGAGGCCGGGTCGCTGAATAGGAATCATTGGGACCTCTATCTGGAAGAACGTAGCGTCTTGGTCCTATCGGAGGATGCCCGCTATGATTGGACCCACGGAATTGATGGAAGACCGCAGGACTTTGTCGGTGGGGGAGTAGATGGACAAGGAGAACCTGAGTGGATTGAGAGGGGAACGAGATTGAGCATCACATTCAGGTGGCTGTTGCCAGGCGCAGACATCGTTGGAGGACCTGATGAATGACATATACATGACAATGTCTGTAAAATATTAGCTGCACGTGTATAAAGAAGATATGTACCATGTTAGAGTGAGTTATATTAGGAAACGGGCGATGGAAGACAAGCGATGGGACAGCAAGTGAAAATCAAATGATATCTAACAACGCACGGAATCCTACACCTCATGATTAAACTCCTTTGTTAGAGCACATCTCTGATACACCTCTCCAAGGGCCCGATCTCAAAAGCCGCCACGTAGAGCAAGAACAAGATGAAGAACTGATCCAGCGGTGATATTGAACTCCTTAGCAGTTTTGTCATCCGGCCTTAATCAGACGTAATGCTGTAAGTTAACGCGATCCTGAAGAAGCTAAGACGACGTACATTTGTCTCCCTCCGAAGATCAATCTCTGTTGTTGTGGTGGCACACCGGACTGCTCTTCGACCTTCTCTTTGATTCGAGTGATCTGTTCCAATATAGTTCGTGAGGTGTTAAATGGTGTCCTTAATTAACTGCAGATACCTTGTCTTCAAGATCTATGTCCAACTCGATCTGCGCATGAACTTTCGTTAATCATCATCAGATGGTGAGGATTAGATTTAGCAGCACCTCCTTGCCAGTGAGTGTCTAGCGGAGGTCATCAGGTTAGCGGAATGTTTCCTGTCAACACTCTGCATCCTTACCTTTACTTTGATGAGCATGGTCGAAGATCTAAAGGTAACAACTCCCCTTTAGGCTTTCAAATCGGCTAACCTCCAAGTTCTCAGCGGCATGACTCATTTCCACGGTCTACATGATAGTGATAATCACTTGTTCACCAAAAGTTCTAATTTAATTATAACTCAGAGTTTCCTCTGTTGAATGCAATCTTAAAAATGGTGCATAGCAAACAAACCAAGCTAGCTGTACATGTGATCCCTAGCGTTCCTGAACTAAAGCTCAAATTTGATACGAAGGTAGAGCTCAGAAGCCTTCCTCATCTCTTCCACCGTCAAGGCAGGCGCAGGTTTCCCATCCAAGTCGTACACCTGCTCCGGATAGTACTCGAATGCGGCAGGGGGTTGCGGGACGCAGTGGGCTGGATGAACGTTGTAGTTGTTATAAGAAAACGGGTCTCCTGGCTTCTTGGGAGGCTGAAGCAGTATGGCATTGGCAGACTCGATTGAAACGTCGTAGTCGAAATAATTAAAAGGTGTCAGGAAGAAACTATATAACGCAGTGGGTCAGCACGTCGTATCAATGCACAGCTAGGATTTTAACCTTGAAGTGGCTGTATTAGTCCTGGTATTCGGAACATCCTCTGATGCAGGCTGTTGCAAGGCAATTTAGTTCTGCATTAAAATCCTTGAGGGTGGACTTACCAGGTGGTGCATCCCGACGTTGATCCAGGTCACCAAATCTTGTTGAGTAATATTTTCACCGTCAAAGAAATTGTGGAAGTCAACAGGAGGAGCCCCCGGAAGGTTAAAGTTCCACATGCTGCTGGAAGACGGCTCCGTATCCTTGCGACGAGACACCGCCAAGTTATAACGTGCCCAGTTGGCATTATTGAGCAGACGCTTAGATCCTACGACGGTCTTAGAACGCCTGTCAATACAATACATGCACGTTCAATGTGTGTTGCGCACATTATGTACCGGCGAGTATCCCGGATGGATTGCATATCCTCTAGGAATTCCCCATTTGTTTGTTTCGTCAGTGTTCACAATAGTATAACCTCCTTGGAAATTGGTGGGGAATCTCAGCAGGGCTTCGTCCTCGCTGTCGATGTATTCACGGGTGATCTTTTGTTGGATCACTTCCTCACCCCAGTCGTCGTCGAACCACGGTTGGGTGACGACTTCCTGGCTAAGACTTGTTTTCAACAGCGAATTTTGTGTTCCTCCTACGTCAAGGTCGACCTGCAAAAGAGGTTAGACCATAAAGTATGTCATATGGTTTCTCAAAACCTTGAAGTTGATGACATGATCGTGGAGGCTTCCAACTGGTTATTTACATCAGCAGTAGTATACGCCGAAAGAAGCAGGAGACGGCATACGAGTGGTGTTCCAGATTTTGCTTCCGTACGCTCCTTGCTCGTCATCCCAGAACCCTGATAAAAGGTATCCGGATGCCGATACACGAACCTCAATAGTTCCATCGATATGGAAAATATATTCAAACTTGAGAGAGGGTCTCGCATGTAAGTAAATGTTCACTCGCTGAGGGACAAGCACTTACCACTACGGAAAAGTTAACAATAATCGAATCTTGGAAGACGGAAGTTATTCATGATACTCACAATAATCATAGCTAAATGCAATATGCTGAGTGCATACATTCCGAAGAGCCTTTATCACAATGCCACTTACTTTCCAACGGTGGCAACACTCCTAACGACCAGCTGGTAACCTTTGACCGCACCAAATTCATTTCGCTCAAAACCAAGATGTCTTGATATAGGACGTCCGCTGTCCTGCTCAAATATACATATCGCCCGCTTCCTGGTCATCATTCCTGTCGCCGAAAAAGTGGTAGCTGGGAGGTAAATCGCCTCATCTGGGCAATCATATCCTGGAAGCAAGTCGCGAACCGATTGCCCCATACCAAAGTACGAATCTAGAAGTGCAGTGCTCGACTTATAGGGATCATTTCCGGCTGTGTCATCCAGGTCAGTTATATTCCCTTCGATCTAGAGACAACTCACTGTATTGCGCCAATGCTTCTTGAGGCTTGAGCTAGTTTAAATGTTAGTCTGATAGCTGCGGTAGTGCGGTAGACAATGAAAATTACCTCGTAGATGATCCGCTCACCTCGGAAGCGTATATCCCACAAATTTAGTCCCATGTCGCGATCGAAACCCAGGTAAAGTCCCCACCCCATCCAACTGACATATTGCAGGTCATGGTCAATCCTAAACCGCAACCCAGCAAAAGATACGGAACGAGGTCCTGGAAGGTTGTCGAGGTCGCGTAGGGCACCAATACGTTCTCGTGTACTCCAAGAGAGGTCTTCTTCTTGCTTTGTCACTGGAGGCACACGCTTGAGCGTACCGTTATGAAACGCATCCATGAATGATTCTGCTGTGTCAAATACTTGATGATTGTACACGATCTAACGAACGTGGGTTAATCACGAGAACGTTCACTGAAACCGAAAGAAGGCTTACCTTCAACTGGTCCCATTTCGAAGGATCAGTACCACTGACGTCGACATATTGCCAAAGATTCAGTGGATGCAACCAAAATCCGGGCGTATCTCTTTGCCAGTTTAGCCAGAAGCGCCTAAATGATCCATCGAAACCGAACGGCCCAGCGCCTCCAGCAACAATAGTATCATTGGGCAGACCACCTAGGAGTTCCTGGGAAAGTGTAAGAAGACTAGGTAAGCCGATGATAAAAACAACTCGCCTTGTACGCATCCATCAGTGGAGCTGCTATCTTGGTGCTAATTTCTGGCAAATTCCAGTCAAGGGCGTCATATCCCCGTGCGTTATAGGGAAGAGTTTCGGTATGATAAATCTCTGTCAGATGCGTCATCTCCGTGGCCGGTGTGACCGGGAGCGGCCCGACAAGGTAATCTCTAATTACAGGTTCCACGGCCCCGCCATGATGAATGGTAACCCGAGCAAATCTTGCAGGTGCATCACGAGGATCCAAAGACGAGAAGTACTTGAGAACGTCAGCCTTGGGAGGATAATATGCCTGTATCATATAGACAGAGTTATCAGATGGCTGAGCTATATCTCCTCGCGTGAGGTTTAGATTCATCTGGGCACTCAGGAGCCAATTCTGAATTTCCACCATTTCATCGATGGTAAGAGAAGCCCATGGGTTGATTGGAGCTGGCGGGCGAGCGAGAGATGGAATATTAGATGCACAGATCTTAATGTCTTCATCATAGCCAGTGCCATCCGCAAGTGTCTCGGTACCTCCAAAAACAATTTTAGAGCCAGAGGTAGAGGGTCTGACCTGGATGACGGTCAGCGAAACCAATAAAAGGATGAGGATGAATGAAAGGCCAAGACGAAGAGAGGTAATCCTATTCAGCGTTCGCGTTGACTCATGCTTGGGTTCGTCCAAGGATACAGCTTTCAGCTGCTCGTATCTTCTGGCCATGATGGCGGACAGATGAAGAGATACGCGTGTGACTGAAGAGGACACTAAACCATAAATACACGAGTCTCATGTGCACTATCACGCGCCTACCCACTGCGGAGTCAGTTCAAGATATGAAAAACGGATCAGGAATTGAACTTCCTTTCGTTAATAACTTCACGGACAAACTCATACACATATTGCAAAGGAGTCGTATTGCTAGCTACCTGATCGCTACACCACCTTCCCATCTCCGATAAGGCTTTATAACTCAAGTTTGATGCGATGATATAGCTCTGAGGCCTTGCGCATGTCTTCGATCGACGAAGCAGGTGCAGGCCTCCCATCCAGGTCGACCATTTTCGCCGATTGGTACTCGAAGGGTGAGGGGTGTCCCGGCAGGCAATGGGCGGGCTGAACACCATAATCGTCATATGTGAAGGGGTCGCCAGGCTTTTCCGGGTTCTTCAGGAGGACGGCATTGGTCGACTCGATAGATATATCGTGATCAAAGTAGTTGAGAGGCGTCAAGAAGAAGCTAGTGAACTGTTGATTAGCTCTTATTCCATATGACAGACGTAAGCAAAGCCAACCTTGACGTCGCTGTATTCGTTCGTGTGTTAGGTGCGTCCTCTGATTGGGGCTATAAAAATGAAAATAATGAGGCTTCACGATGTGCTTCATTAAGATAGCCACTAACAAGATGATGCATGCCAAGGTTCACCCAGGCAACTACATCTTCTTGTGTGATATTCTCTCCATCAAAGAACTTGTGGAAGTCAACAGGAGGACTACCGGGCAAATTGAAGTTCCACATGCTGCTCGAGGACGGTTCTGTCTCCTTACGACGGGAGACAGCCAGATTGTAACGCGCCCAGTTCGCGTTCTGCATGAGCCGCTTGGAACCAACGACTGTCTGCAATCCAAAATTCAAACCTTGTCACAACATCCTCAATAACATACGTACGTTGTGAATCGGAGAATAGCCTGGATGGATGGCGTATCCTCTCGATGTTCCCCACTTGTTGGTCTCCTCTTGATTTACAATTGCATACCCGCCCTGGAAGTTTGTCGGGAATTTCAACAAGGCATCGTTCTCGTCGTCAATATACTCTCGTGTGACTACTTGCTGGATAACTTCATTTCCCCAGTCATCCTCGAACCAAGGCTGGGTGATTGACTCTTGACTCAAAGTAGTCTTCAACAACGAGTTTGCTGTACCCGCCACATCAAGGTCAACCTGTAATGGATCGTCAACGTTATGAATTTACCGCAGGGAAGGTTTTTGACCTTGTAGTTAATAACGTGGTCGTGCAGACTACCCACTGATAACGTGTTAGGTCAATATAAGGGTTGGGTGAAAGTACAAACTGCTGGTTTCCCAGATTCGACTGCCATATTGCCCTTGTGTTTTATCGTAGAAACCAGCTTGCAGATAGCCAGATGCGGAGATGCGGACCTCGATGGTTCCGTCAAGATGGAAGATATAATCAAACTACGCAAACGATGAGGTCAGTAGTGAAAACAGCACTTGGATCATTACTCACCACTACAGGGAATAACAGGGTCCAGTCAACAATCACGAAAATGGCAAAAACTGCACGTACAGTAATCATAACTAGGGTTCGAGTTTCAGCATCACCACGCAGAAAGAGTCAAGATTACACACTTTCCGACCGTAGCAATACTTCTAATCACGAGTTCATAGCCTTTAACTGCCCCGAACTCGTTTTCTTCGTAACCAAGATGTCTCGTGAGAGGTCGTCCGCTATCATGCTCGAAGATACAAATTGCGCGTTGTTGGGTTGTTAAGCCATTTGTTGAGTACGTGGTCGCTGGCAGATACACGGCTTCATGTGGACAATCATAGCCTGGCAGCATATCACGGACAGATTGCCCCATGCCGAAGTAGCGATCGAGCCAAGCAGTCGTTGCCTGGAATGGATCATTGCCCGCTAAAAAAAAAACATCAGACGAACTAAAATATAAAAACCAAAATTAGACCATCTACCATACTGTGCAAGAGCTTCCTGGGGCTTGAGCTGTGAAGGGATCAGGATATTGCAAAAATGGATGGTTATGTCGAGTACATCTTACCTCATAAACAATCCGCTCACCACGGAACCTGATGTCCCACAAGCTCAAGCCCATGTCTCTATCAAAACCAAGGTACAAGCCCCAGCCCATCCAGCTGACATACTGAAGTTCACGATCTACTCTGAACCTCAGACCTGCAAACGACACCGAACGAGGTCCAGGAAGATGGTCGAGATCGCGTTGGGCGCCGATACGCTTACGAGTACTGTACGATAAATCGGTGTCGGGGTCAATAACAGGGATGCGTTTGAGGCTGCCATTGTGGAACGCTTCCATGAAAGATTCCGGAGAGTTAAAGACTTGGTGGTTGTACACAATCTAACACCAATTTAAGCATATAAAGCCTTGGTGAAATTGATTTGAGAGATTGCCTTTAACTGGTCCCATTGCGAGGGATCGGTACCGCTGAGATCGACGTACTGATATAAGTTGAGCGGGTGTAAGAAGAAGCCGGGCGTGTTGCGCCGCCAGCTAAGCCACAGACGTCTAAATGATCCGTCAAAGCTGAAAGGTCCACTGCCAGCCGTAGTAAGAGTATCCTGGGGCGTGCCGCCCAGTAGTTCCTGAAAACCACCTACTTGTAAGTAGTATGCACAGAAATAAGATGGCACGAGTGACCTTGTATGCTTCCATTAAGGGAGCCGCCATCTTCTCAAAAATTTCCGGGGTAGTCCAGTCGCGGATATCAAAGCCACGTGCATTGTGCGGAATAGCGTCGAGATGGTATATCTCCGTCAAATGCTCCATGCGAGTGGATGGCCCAATAGGGAGTGGCCCAACAAGATAATCCTTTACGACAGGCTCCGGTGCAGAACCATGGTGAATTGTGACCCGCGCATACTTTTCTGGGATATCCGATGAAGATAGCGATGAGAAGTAACTTAGGACGCTGGCTTTAGGCGGGTAGTACGCTTCTATCATGAATATGTGGTTGTCCGAAGGCTTTGCTATAGCCCCACGAGTCAGATTAAGGGCCCGGGCAGGCTCCTCCAACCACTTCTGGATCTGAACGGTCTGCTCAATGGAGAGAGAGGCCCATGGATTGATTGGGGCTGGGGGACGGGCAGCAGGGGGTGCGGGTGAAGCACAGGCCTTCACAGAGTCCTCGTCGTGATTATCTTGTGCTCCCAGATCTACTGATAAGGGGGGATGAATGTGCAGAAAAGAAAGCGTTACCAATGCCACACATGCGACGAGACCGATTACGATACGCCGTGTGGTGCGATACGACTTGGGTGACTGGACTTCACTGTCATCTCCGCTCTTCAGGAGCTCATAACCACCGGCCATGGTAATGGAAGGGTGTGAAAGACAAACATCTGGGCTGTCACTCTTTTTAAATGCCACGGGTTAGCCTTGTGTGATCACATGAACTTCCGAGACTTCTTGAGCGTCTCTTTGTGAACCGATTAGGAGTGATACAGTTATATCCCATCAGTCCACAGATCCGGGTGGCAGATGACAGAAACTTCAATTCGTTATCTCAGCGACAGGGGTGACCACGAGATTACGCCCAGCTACACATGTCCCACTGCACGCTGGACTTGAACTTTCTGAACTTTAAAGATACATGTTTCTGAATTAGACGAGTTGAGTAAGCAAAATTGCTATGTATAGTTGTTATTGACCTTGTGCTGACCTGCAACTTGAAAGATGTGGTAAATGAATCTTCTGGTTGGAGGCTAGTCCATAATCGCAGAAATTCATGAGAGTCGGATGATGGATATCCGTGTCTCTGTGCAAACAATGAGGTGTGTTATGTATTGGCGTGTTTTGGCTAAGTTTGGCCTTGACTAAAAATGGTAATGTTATGTAAGCAAGCAGCGATGGACGTACTAGTACTAGGTAGGTGCCACATCTGCAACGTCTCAATAAATCATGGCCGACATGGAGACTACGACCCCAGCGGGACAGCCTATTGTCTCAAGAGAGAAGGTGCTTTCAAAAATTTTGTATATTGTGCAATTAATCCTCAGTTGTTGTTTTTTCTACTAGACGGCCCCATTCCTTATTCGAACTTTTGTCAAGGTTGGATCATTCCACAGACTGTCCTTGTTCGAGGAGAATACTCTGCCAACCACGGACGAACAGCAAATTTACACTTGGTAAGCATGCGGGTGTATTCGTTCTGATTCTCTTTTGACCCCATGATTAGGAAAGATGCCACCTTGCGTGAAGTACTGACGACTCTCCGAAACGCTGCACCTCAAATACCAGAGTTTCGCCACCCTCTTGCTCGCTATTCCTTCCGCGCTATATATGCAGACGCAGCAAACAGGGGACGCTTTGCACAGAAAGAGCTTGGTATGGTTTATTCTCGCGATATTTTGGGCGAGCCAGGTACCGTTGATAGCCCCGCGGCACGCCTGCTCAATGACATGGATGGCGAATCCAGAGAGCAGACAGAGCGGGAGAAAGAGGAGAGGACGCTTGATGAACTTCGATTTGTGCCAGGAGATTATCTTTGTGTCTCTATTATCCTTCCAAAAGCCGCCGCGGCTGCAGTAGCCGCAGCTACCCAGGCAGAGACTACTGTCAAGGCTCCTGTTCAAAACGGCTGGAGATCCGCACCAGCAGCACGGCAGAGTGATGCGGGCTGGGGTGCAGCAGCTCCTGCTGGCCGAGGTGGGGGTCATTGGCGAGGGGACTCCAACCCTGCTCCCCCCAGCGGCCCACGAGGAAGAGGTGGCAGCGGAAGGGGTGGAGACTTTGCTGGAAGAGATCGCGACTTTGACCGTAACAGAGATTCGGAGAGACGTCCGCCCCCAAGGCGCGATTCACCACCTCACCGGGGAGGTGGCTGGGGCGGCAGGGGTGGCAAACGGTCACCATCGGGTTCGCGATCAAGGAGCCCACCGCGACGCAGAGGATCTCGCTACGATTGATATCGTTTACTTGTACATTCATTGTAGCTCTAGCTACCCGACTGCAAACGTATTGTAGTGCATGCCAAAATCATTATGTGCAGGATGTCCAGATTTTGGCCAGGAGTTAACTTTTCAACCGTTTGTACGTACAAGCTGTTAATTATACCTTGCGGATCAACTTCGACCCGAGCTTGTGTGCTGTCTCGCGCAAGTCTCGCACCAGTAATATTTCGACCTCGTATCTTCCTCATGCCCACGATCCAATCCTGACATCTGCAACCTTGTGTTGGTGCTTCTAGTTTCAAGCTTCTGGCATTCCTTCGAACTCGTGTTCATACATAATCACATATCAGTGACATCGCCACCAATATGGGCGCTGGACCCTCAAAGCATAGACCCTATCCTTTTCCAGTTCCAAACGTTAGCTCAAACGGAATGCAAACAGGTTGGACGTCAGTCAGGACGAAGAAGGGCAAGGAGAAAGCACACCCAGAACTGTATCAACAGTATCCCAATGGATTTCCGACCGCAGCCTATGGGTTCCAGTATTGTGCGTGACAGTCTCAGGAAAGTAGCGTTTCCTAACAGTGGCGGATGAAAAGACCCACAGGTACAATCTGCGTATCCACAAGTTAGCGGGTATTACCCAGTGGCCATGGTTCCTATGCAGCAGCCCCTGGTTATGCCGCAACCATATGTTCCGGTCGCTGCTTTTCAAAATACAGCTGGTCAGCAACCTGCCCCGGTTATTCCCTCTGTAGTGACGCAAGTACGCATGCCAGAGCCATCTACGAACCATCAAGGCCCTGTGGTGCCCAATGTGACTGGTCGACAAGATCCAGTTGTTCCTCCACCCCCTGTTATCACTAACGTGCCACCTCAACGAGACACAGCTTTCCCTCCTCCTCCTATCATAAACGACATGCATTACTCATCTCACTCACAACCCGTTGCGCACATGCCTGAGCCACATGTAGACAACCGGGCGACTCCAGGCCCCGTCATCCCCGATATGACCGGTCGGCGAGGAGATCCGGTTGTTCCTCCTCCCCCCGTCATAGCTGACGCACAGCATGCAGCTAACTCGTCATCTCGTCCCAGATTCACCGACTTCTACCAACCAGCTGATCATCCTATTTCCATGCCCGAGCCTTATTTGAGTGATGTACCATTTAGGCCACCAACTGTCCCACCCATACGAACGGCAATGCGGCGAAATCCCCTTCCCTCTCCTCCTAGAGACATATGGAACACTACCCCATATCGTCAGGTTTTAGAGGAACTTCCAAAGGATATAACCCTCTCCTTGAATGTCGAACACATGGAAGAAATGGAAAACATGCTGGCTCAACCGGCAGGTCCGGTATCGCGTCTAGGAAACCTATTTGGCTCTAGTAGTAAGCGCAAGGGTAAATCGCGAAAGGGACTTTTTCGCGCCTTCAGCACATCAGGAAGCGATAGCGAATCTGGCGGTCGTCATCATCGTTCCAATACCGTAACATCATTTGTTATACCACCAACTGCAGCCATGCCTCATGGGATAAACACATACACGGGAAGTGGGGCCCCACTGCAAACTATGCCAGTTCCCGATCGCGGACCACCCGTCAAGTTTGACCACACTGGTGAACTATCCGGATTTGTAAATCACTCGCAACACCGGGTGCTATACAAGAACAAAATGTATCCAACTGCGATGCACCTCCTCGAGGCGATGAAGTTTACGGAACACCCTAACCTTCAGGAGCGTATACGAAAGTGCACTGATGTTGGTGACATGTACCCGTTGTCGGCTAGTTTTCAGGATCACGTGCGACCAGATTGGGGTCAGGTATTCTTGAAGACTGTGAGGCTGTTTTCGTTGACAATTCTTCTGGTGGATCAACTTTTACTGACCATTTTGTTTTTCAGATGGAAGATGTGCTGTATATGAAATTCAAGCAACATCCCAGCCTCCGAACCTTGCTTTTGCGAACGGGCCTTGCTGATATTGTGTATGCCGATGCCAATGATTCGTACTGGGGTCATGGCCCTTTAGGTGAAGGTGCCAACGAACTTGGAAAGGCCTTGATGCGAGTACGGGATAAGCTTCGTGCGGAAGGGGAAAGATAGTAGCCTCCCCTGAACCGACTCGTAAGAACGGGACGTAGTAGTAGTCCCTTCCACGCAGGTGCTTTTACCAGTTTATTGATCAGATTACATCATGACGTAATGTTACTACATGTGTTTACGTTTGCTGTTTGTTGTACTCGGGTCGCTGACTTTGCTTGGCTTTTCGTATTGATGGGAGCTACCAGTCCTGGTGAGATGTTCGGGTTTCATGCATCCCACAAGGTTGTTCTTCAGCGCTTCAGCTTGAAGTGACATGTTCAAGTTCTCCAGGCGACTCAATAGAAGGGGTTGCCAGTGGGCATGCCATGTTCCTTCTACAGACAAGTTCTATAGATATCTTTCTCTGGAACAACTGATTGACAGTGCCTCGAG
>QLOO01000413.1:0-18933 GCA_003313855.1 Suillus sp. MG131 | reverse complement strand
TTTCACGTAAGTCCTCCCACTAATCATACCAAACCCGATGCGTGTTCTGCATGCAGATCCGCAGCCGCCTCTCCTCACGACACCTTTAGTTTGGCGATTACAACGTGGTCTGTTTGTTGCGGTAGCTGCGGGTTCTAGGGCACTTCGGAGGGACAAACCGTCAGGCATCAGATCAGCTCACGAGACTCCATGTCATGCCACTGAATGATGAGCTCATTCAATAACAAACCATGGCGTCTCGGGCTGATGCTCCAGTCTCGAGGACAACCATGAACGTGAGGAAATTGAACTACTCACCTTTCCCAACGACCCAGGTCGCGATAGTCCTTTGTTTTTAAGTCCAGAATGTATTTTTGTTGCCGGTGTATCAGGTTTGTTTTGTTGAACCGGGGCGGACTTACTCGTGCTGACCCCCTCGGCTCTTTGAGCCTCTTGGCGCCGAGGAAGCAGACTGATTTGGGACGATGCCACCCCGGACCTGGCGGGCACTGAGGGGCAAACGGAATGGAACCTAGCAACGCCTGCAGAACAGGGCCAATGTTCCAAGTCCGAGCCTCCACTAGGTCCCGACCTGGATGACAGCGACCACCGATACCCTGAAGACGACGTGATGTCAGCGGCGGGCTAGAAGATGAAAATGGAATGCACCCTCTCATCTCGTGCCCGAGCTTACGAGCACCGAGAATATTGAGTTGACGTGGGCCGGGGTGCCTAATCCAGGGTGCGGGCCAGTACAACCGACCGGGGAGGTGCTGGGAGGCGAACAGGGTGGAGAGGGTCTGACCCGAGAGCCTCTGCGAATGTGGCCAGCAGACGCGCGTTTGAGGATCAGGTGGACCCAAGTCCTATCCACTGTGCCACCCACGCCACGAGTGACGCCCATGAATGGCAGCAGCTATGTTATATCGTTTCATGATGTTCTCTTTTTGCGTCCTTAGATCTTGGGGATTTGCCTTCAACACCTGAGTGGCCGGCATCGGTCGGAAAGGCAGATGAGAATGTGGCGAGAACAAAACATACATTTTGCGCCCCGTGGAAGTTCGCCGTTGGACCTGCGCGAAAGTTAATATTCGGTATGAGCGAGAAACCCACTATGTGGCGGGCGGGCAGGATCAAAGTAGTGCTTGTGGCGCAAAGGACGAGTGTGTTAGAAGGATGCCATATATCTCCGAGTCGCACGCCACATAGCTTGCGTCCGATATGGGTTGTCCCGTAAGAAGATAAAGAGCTGTGAATATGAGAGAGAAGAAGAAGCGAATGAGGGGGTAAGACGGGACTGAGGGAATTTTTATAAGAGCGCACGGCGGCTGACAATATTATCCAGCTGTCGACATTCAACGCGTCTGATACGCGCCAGTCACATGATGTATAACCTTCTGCTCCTAAAATAATAGCGCAAAACACGCACGAACGTCTAGGATTCCCGAAATACCTGTGGTTCCTCGTGCTAGTGACATCATTGCACAAAGTAGTGAACAAGGGGGCAGTTCTACGACATCTCAGGACTTCTCTACACCTGGTATTGTTCTAGTAAACATTTGACCAACCGTCGACAGCAAATGATGTCGGTGATACCCAACAGCAGACAGCTGATGCGTCCACGTAGTACAGCCAAGGAGGTCGGATCAGCCTCCTCCGATCCAGAGTACGGCAAGGCACCCTTCCATAGGGATCACAACACCCTCCTTTTGCATGCATCTCCACCTCTTGGTTTACGCCCGTCTATCACTCACCGAAGCATCAGCCAATATATCCGAATTTGATGCGATGATGCAGCGGAAGGCAAAAAACGAGGCAAAGGGTTTAGGGTTTATTTCGAAGCTTGCAAGGACTGGGAAAAATGAGGTAGTGAGGTCAGACAATGAAGGGACTGTATCGAGACTCGCACCTGATCGTTGTGAAGCCTGAAAATGACGCAATCGATGTCATCACACGACCGCAAGGAATTATTCTAGTGAAACTGTATATTGCAGATATGGAATGACGCGCTAAAAGAACCATGGAAAGCACGTTAGTTTTGAATCATTTTTAGAGCAGCTCACTGGGATGGTTTGATCGACTCCCAATTTCCAGGAGGCGTGCTGCCGATACGGAGAAACAAGAATCTGACGGCATCGAGAGGGCGTGGCGAGTCAACATGTTTAGTAGAGTAAAACAACGAAAGTGTGATGGCACACGTACCTGATATCCAACACCAAGATTCAAACTGTACCGATCTATCTTCATGCTTGAACTTATGATAGTAGCAATTCGGTTTTAGACTAGGTTCTGTTACCCTTAGTAGCGTTGTTTTTGGGGGCGAGTGAGTCCATAAGAGCCTTGACGGGGCCACCAGTATTGCGGCGTTCTACACATAGATCGTGAAAAAAAAACTCACCTAAGAGCATCAGCGACTATACAAATTGTACGCTTGGAAGTAAAGATTACTGTAGACATGTCACATACCAATGACCGAAGGAATGAAGCTTTGAAGCCACCGCAAACCAAAAGCATGAGCCGAGTCTCCGCACCAGCAGATTGTGGGAAATCATTGAGAATAGTCACTGGTCACCAGTCATGTGATGACGCGGTGACGTTCGAGATCTTAAAAAACAAACGTTTAAACGTTCAAACTTAAGCTCCGCAAGCCAGTAGATCTGGTGTAGTGGTACACCTTGTCAGGTGTAAGCGTGTCGGGCATAGGAGCAGGGAGAGGCAGGTTGGTGGTGAGATGGCAGAGCGGCAAGGGGCAGGAGTGCCAGGGGGCTCGGCAGTCTCCAGAGGGACTTGAGTTGTAGTTAGTTGCACGTACACAAGCAAGCACAGCATCGGGTTAGTCCTGGACCTCTAGAGTGTGTTGTGGGCGTGTCCATCTGGTGATGAGAGTGGGGCAGCGACCCAGTTCATCATCTATCAGCATACAGAACCCAGACTCAGGACGAATTGACCTAGATACGTGCACAAGGCTTCGTGGACTCACACCTACAGGAACAACCAGCACCAGCAGGAACTTGAGTTTATCCCCCAAATGACCTGCATTCTTTCCAGCTTATTCAAACGATCAAGCACCAGTCACCCCGTGTCGTCACATTGTTTCATTACCTTGTCAACTAGACCATCAGAACTCAATACTAGACTCACCCTTGAAGGAAGAAACCAGAAGCCCAACCTTCCTCCTTCAACCAGCACACTTCACTCCGAATCAGAGTGAAAGCATATCATCCTCTCCTACAACAACCTCCTCACTGACAGCAACATGTCCCACACCAACCCCATCCAATAACATAACAGCGCTACCCATCAGAAAACAATCAAAGTCACTGCCACAACCTCAATTTCCCCCACTACCCTTGTTACCTATGGCTAGCGAGAACCCAAGAGTTGTGCCACTATTCCGTGGAGACTATGCGAACAAGGAAGAACCAACAGAATGGTTTGCGCAATTCGAGCTATCAATGCCAGCGTCATGGGATGACTCACAATGGCTCACCCGTTTTGAGATGCAATTAGCCCCAGGGAACATAGCAGAGGAATGGTACCAAGACATTGCAACTAAGAGGACTTTCACGTTCTCAGGCCTAAAATTTGCATTCCACAAACATTGGCCACCTCCCAGACGACTGTTACAAACTTGGCTAAGTTCGCAACGTGAACCTTATAGGGGCCTTTGCATATGGGCTCTGCGACCAGTGCCCTCTGTGTATGGTGAAGGTTTGTAGCACTTCTCGAGAGGTGGGGCTCTCCTTGAGAAGTATCGGCTAGTCTTGTTGGTTCAACCAACAAGAGTAGCGCTTGTGATAGGACTAGGCTTGGGTGCGACGAGCGACCAAGATTACTTATACACAAGGCGAAGCTTGCTAGGCTTCTAGTGGATTTGGGTCAAGACAAAGGTAGATTAAAGCTAAAGAGATACAACAGATGGTAGCTAGCTTTATATACAAAGTATTGAAGCTGAGCTTGAACCAAATTAGTGGATGAAAGTTGAGTCATAGAACCAAAAAGTAAAGTACTATAGAATGCGAGGGAACATACTGGAATAGGAGGGAATGTTCCATATACCAAGGTAACGGTAATACAAGGCAACGCAGCCGGTGGTCCGAGGGTTATAACTGTAAAGGAAAGCATAAAGGAGAAAAGGGAGGCTCAGGGGTTGAGCTGATCCATCGACTTTGAAGACTGGTCATGTGACTTCAAAGACAGCATCTGGCGACGACTGAGAGGGGTGAAGGTACACAGTCTGATGACGAGGAAAATAGATAGGGGCCCAACAGTGCATGTTCTCATAACAACGACCCAAGTACACACGGGCACAACAGAAGGAACGAATTATGGCAGAATTGTTAAAGGAGAGCGAGATTGGTGTATGGGCAGAAGGCAACTATGGACATGTCACTTGGGCAGACAAAGTGTCGCACCTAGCCCTAGGAATGGGAGATACAAATGGGCACCTAATTGAATATGTGGTCGAGGGAATACCAGACTTACTGAAGGACCACCTCAAATGCAACTACGACAGTTGGGACGACTTCGTAGATGATGTGCAGAGTGTATCGAGTGTCAAACTCAAGAAGGGTTGGGAGGATCTGGATAAGGAACATGCGAGAGATGCAGACATTGTGAGGCTCAAAGCACAAAGCGCTCAACAACTCGGAGTGCCAGCATACCGAGCACCATTACGGATGTCAACACCACCCAGCTCTATGCCAACAAATGCCATAGGAAACACGTACCCATCTTCCTATCCGATGCTACCAACCCTCACGACGAATAATCCCATGATGCCAATGCGAGGGGAATGCCCTTCATGTGCGCACAACTGACCAGAGCTCAAATCCTAGAGAAACTGTCAGCAGTACCCCAACGAGCTAATATGGAGGCAGGAAGACGACAATACAAAGCAGATGTCAATCTATGGCACTGCATGCATGGTGCTGAAGGATTTCCATCCTTAGAAAAACCTTACCCTCTGCGCCCAGGAACAGCAGTCCTTGGATCAGGAGAGTGCTACAACTGTGGTATGGTCACAGAGCCGCTTCATGTCAGCATGCAATGCATCGCTCAAGACCCCTTGAGACCACAGGAGTCAAGGTGGCGGCAACAAGTCACAGGATTGATTAGAAGGACAGCGTTGCCAATGAACTGTCCCAGCTACTCACCTATGTCAGTCCAGCATATTGCGACCACCACCTACCCACAGTTCAACGCATATGGAATGGCAGGAACAATACCAATATATATGGTAGCACCACAGGAAGAGTTTGGAGGATGGAATGGGCAGGACAATTGGGTTGCACAAGAGCCAGAGCAGGATTGGATATCGGAAAACTACATGGAACCACTGCCAATGCTGGACCGGCAGTAGTTCCTATAGCACCAAGTCCATCTCTCATTCCTCTCTCTAACGAAACAGGCAGTGTCGCATCTCACTACACGTATCAGGAGGAGCCTCAGGCGCAAAGTATTGTACATAGCATTTCTTCTTCTCCCTCAACGGCAAGCATAGAGTTACCGTCTTTTAAGCCTCCATCACCTAATGACTTGGTTGTACCTCCAATTATGTCGAACAATACTATCACTGATGTTTATCGGTTGGATGCCTGGGGCAAGCCAGCAATCTCACAGACGAGCAAGCCGTTCTTAACAGTACCCTACCTGCAAGGACCACAAGGAGAAAAAGCGCGATTTCTAGCCATCGTGGACAATGGCGCAATGATCAATGCCATTGACACAACGGCATACCAACAAATAGCAAGACGTCTATCTCCGCTAAGTCCTTCAATGAGAACCTTACGCATGGCTAATGGCACATTAGTACCGTCAATGGGAGTATGGGAAGGAACACTATCATGGGGGCCAGTACAAGTACACACAACATTTGAAGTCTTTCCAAGTGGAGGATCATGGCGGATGCTTATTGGCAAACCGCTATTAGAACAGGTGCGAGCAATACACGAATACAGTGCTGATGCCATCATTCTACCTTATAGAACAACACACCATCGTATTCCCAACTTCACCGAGCACTGTCCTCTCCCAAGACCATATCTACCAACAGCTATCCAATTCCCATCATCATTGAAATTTGTAACACCACAGTTATCAACATCTAACGAATTTACAGCACATAGCACCAATAATACTCAAGTACATACAATGTCGCCTCCATCCGGGTCCGAACTGCATATAGAGGAACCTCAGGAATTAATAACCGAAGTCCAACATGTAGATAAGGAAGACAACAAAGACGGCAAGCAAATATTAGGTGAAGTGTCGGACCTCGTAGACTCAGCGCTACCTGATAGTATTTTTTTACTAGATTAACGTCACAAGGACCATTCTACCCACCTCGAGTCAATGAAATCATTAACGCTGTTCGTTTTGGAACCCACCTCAATCAAGAGCAACTTCAGAAAGCGTGAACACTAGTCACAGAGTTTGCAGATGTATTTGCGCTATCAATCTGAAAAGTAAAACCAGTGGACTTCACTAAATTCCATTTACAGATACCCAAAGATGCAACATTCTCAAGGAAAGTACATCAAAGACCCTTAACGCAGCCCCAGCACAAGTACCTATTCCCAGTCCTAGATGACATGAGACGAGCAGGAATTACACGCTTCATCCCGGCGGACAAAGTCAAAGCAGTAGCCTCAACAGTCTTAGTACAGAAGACTCACTCAGGAACCAGCTTATCACTCGATGACATCCGACAGATTGTTAACCAACAGTGTATTGCACTCAGTGAGCCTTCGGATCCTACTGTTGACATGGAATCAATACCGGTTGTCACGCCAAAGCAGGTAGTTCCATCTAAAGTCAAATGGAGAATATGCCAGAACTTTAAGGACGTGAATAAGGTATCAGATGTCACACCAACGCCGCAAGGAGATATAGCCGCAAAACAGCAACGCTTAGCAGGACATAAATTTATTTGTGTCTTAGACTTCGCAGCAGGTTTCTACGTGATTCCCGTGGAAGAAGAAAGTCAACCATACTTGTGTTTTTACACCGAAGGACGGGGATACAAGGCTTACCAATGAATGCCAATGGGAGTACAAGGTGTGCCATCATGCTTCAGTGATCTCACAGCTCAAGCACTACATGACATAATGTTACAATTACTCCTGGAGTTATATGTCGATGATGGAGCTATAGCAGGTAACAACTTCGATGAACTGCTATCAAGGCTACGGCTCTTCTTTACACAATGTCGAGAGTGAGGACTGTCAATCTCACCAATGAAAACTCAGCTCTTCATGACAGAAGTTGTCTTCGGTGGATCACGCGTGGGACATGAGGGTATACGACCAGATCTAGCTAAGATCGCAGCCGTAGCAGAATGGCCAGTTCCTACTAACTTGTTAGAACTGATGTGTTTTTTAGGGCTTACAGGGTATTTTCGATCGCTTATCAAGGACTATGCACGTGTAGTACTCCCGCTAACAGACCTCCTACGGAACCTAGACCTACCTCCACTTAGTGTGAAAGGAGGAAAACGGAAGTATAGACAATACCTACGCGAATGCAAACTGGACACATATTGGGAACAGCGGCATACGAAAACATTCGTAAGACTCAAGCAGATACTAGTTTTGGAACCGATTCTACGAGCACCTAACTTCGATGGGACACCATTCATCATCATCAGTGATGGATGCAAAGACAGCTTTGGGGCTGTATTAGCACAACGGTTCACAACGCAACAAGCATCAGGCAACAGCGTCACAAATATCTACCCAATTGGATTTGCATCAAAATGCACCTCTCCATCGGAAGAACGTTATGAGCCCTACTTACTCGAGTTTGCAGCATTGAAGTTCGCATTTGATCAGTTCAGATCAACAGTGTGGGGCTTTCCCGTAGAAGTGGAAACAGACTGTACAGCATTGCGGGACACACTACTCAGCGACAAACTGTCAGTAGTGCATGAAGGCATGATGGGATATTAGCGTATCAGATAACTGCAGTCCGACACCGTCCAGGTATCACCAATGCAGCGGCAGATGCATTGAGCCGTCGCATGTCAGGACGACCATGTATGGACGGAGATGGGAGCGCCTGGTCAGTCAGCGAAGACTGGGAAACAACACATGGCTTAGTAAACAACCTCTTTCTAGTACAACCTACTGATTCAGTGATTTTAGAACTACAAGAACGGTTCAAACAAGAACCACTCTTCTTGGAAGTTATAGAAGCACTCCTTGACCTCAACAGTAGCAAACCGGACCATGAACGACGCAGAGCACGTTATCGGGCCCTAGGATACATGATTGAGGAAGGGAAACTGTGGCGTATAGCGGACGGCAAGTCAACACGAGCTCGAGCAAGGCTAGAATGTGTCTCCCAAATGGAAGCAGTAGAACTGGCCCGTCAAGTACATACCAGCAATGGGCACTGGGGCCAAGACCTCACCAAATTGCAGTTGATGGACCGCATTATCAGTCCGCGTCTAGACAAATCCATCACCACAGCATTATTGAACTGCCCCCAGTGCAAGAACTTTGGGCCCACCCAATTACACGCTCTCATGTACCCCATCACTCGACACCATCCCTTCGAACTCCTAGTAGCCGACTACTTAGCTCTTCCAAAAGGAAAAAACGGGCATCATAATGTCCTGTTGGTCCTTGACACGTATTCACAATATGTGTGGGGATTCAAATTGAAAAAACACGGAAACGCACAAACAACAGTCGACGGAATGGAAGCCATTGCGAATACCTTTCGAGCACCGGACACATTTATGACAGATGGCGGATCTCATTTCGACAATGGAGACGTGAGGACGTGGTGCGCGGCCCATGGAACCAAACACCATGTGGTAGCGGCATATGCGCCATGGGTGAACGGACTGGTGGAAAACGCTAATGGGAAATTGTTAGGGCGTTTGAAGAGGTTGTGCAGCCCAGGTCTAGGAGAAGACGAGTATGAAAATGTAGAGGCAGAGAAATTAGCTCGGACATGGCCAGATCACTTTGACGATGCCATTCGGCAACTAAACGAGCGCGTTATCCCTGCCTTCAAGTTTTCACCCAAGGAACTTATGCTGGGCCTTGTCATCAACACCATTCCTACACCAATAGACGAAGCAGTGAGAGAGCCGAGCGAAACAGAGGTTGACATACACATGGCCTATGTGAATCAACAACGTCTCAATGGAGCAGATCATATGGTTGCTCATGCAGCACGACGAAAGGCCATATTCGATAGGAAAGTCCTCAAGTCGCACACAGGTGAAGTAATATTCGAAGAAGGACAGTTAGTTCAGGTCTACGCTAACGCATTAGATTTTACCATGGCATCGGCGCGCAAACTACAGCCGCGATGGTCAGCCCCACGACGTATCGTTACCAGAGTTGGCAACTCCTACACGTTGGCCACTCTGGAAGGATTCCCACTCAACGGGTTATTCCACGCGAGACGTCTTCGCAGATTCGTACCACGAAACGGAACCACACTCGCAACACTGCAGGAATCGTTGAACAATCCAAGTACGGAAGACGAAGAGGAATACGAAGAAGGGTGGCAAGAATTGCGGAGAGCATTAGATGAAGAACCAGAGCTTGCAGAAGATCTTGAAAATGACGAGTAGCATGTCAGGCGACCCCGGGGTGTCGCATTCCTGGGGGGGGGGGCAAATGTAGTGGTACACCTTGTCAGGTGTAGGCGTGTCGGGCATAGGAGCAGGGAGAGGCAGGTTGGTGGTGAGATGGCAGAGCGGCAAGGGGCAGGAGTGCCAGGGGGCTCGGCAGTCTCCAGAGGGACTTGAGTTGTAGTTAGTTGCACGTACACAAGCAAGCACAGCATCGGGTTAGTCCTGGACCTCTAGAGTGTGTCGTGGGCGTGTCCACTGGACGTACGGGGAAATCATTGCGCTTGACCACATGTCATATAATGACGCTGTGATACGAACACGTTCGAGATAGTACTTTCAAACATTTATGCTCCTTGAAGCTTATCGGGAGCATCAAGCGTAGATCTGAACCCTCAATTTAGTTCATCAAAAGTAAGTCTGGTTTTAATTGTGGTGAGCAAACCTTTCCATCACTGCCTATACAGCATACTAGTAACTCCCTGGACTTGGCTTGTCAGCCTTTGTTGCGAGTTGGGTTCGCAAGGTGATATTTTGTTCCATGCCAAATTGCCAGTAGACGCTGCTTCACAAGATAGATCCTATTTGGTAGCCATATGATTGGCATGGACCTTGCTTCCGCGAAAGGGGATATCTTGTTCCATGCCGAATTTCAAATAGACCTTGCTTCGCAAGGCAGATCGCCGTGGCAATATCATCTGGAACTGCAAATATATCAGTCTGAGAGTGGATTCCAGTTCTCCTACATAAAGAACAGCATATAGCACGTAAAGGCAAGGCATCTTCCTACTCCCCCTTCAGATTTGTCCGAGCCCATACTAGTATCACATCCTCACGAACTATGCGTTTCGCTTTTCTCATCGCGGTTGTCGCTGCTCTAGTATCTGTCAGCGAGGGCTGTGGCTTCTGCATTGTTCATAGCCAATGTAAACACTGCCCTGACAAGCCAAACTGTGTGAGTATGAGTAATTTGCATTTAACTAAATAACTCACCGGCAGGGTAGGTCTTCTTCAAATGCTCCCCCTGTGACGGTGATTGTTGAGTTCGGGCTTGAATGGAATGAAGGTCGAGACGAGATGATAGATGAGTGATAGTTGCCTTGATCGAGGAGTGGGGAACCGGACACGTCGAAACCAAAGGTCTAGAACCGAAAGCATAACCATCGTAGCTGAAGTGCTGGAAATTGCCTGGCTTCAGTATCGAGAAAGTTATTACAGGCAATCTATTTATTTGGACGCCAAAGAACTTGAAATCAATTTGACCACTGTATGTGACCATCCCGTAAATAGATGTCTCGAGTCTCGAGCAAGGCCTGATTTTGGACCGGTTAGTAACGTCAGAACGGAGCAGCGCAAGCCGATATTCCTACCTACTATCATGCATTCGCTCTCAAACAGTCTATTGTTGTGATGCCTTTCCCCATGATCCGGATCGCGATAGCCCTTTGTCTTCTTGTCTAGAATGAATTTTTGACGGCCATTATATCATGTAAACCGGGGTGGACTCACTCACGCTGACCCCCTCGGCCCGTTGAGCCTCTTGGCACCGAGGAAGTAGACTGATTTGTGACGATGCCACCCCGGATCCGGCAGGCACTGAGGGGCAAACGGGGTAGAACATAGCAACGCCTGCAGAATATGGTCAATGTCCCAAGCCCGAGCCTCCACTAGGTCCCGGCCTGTATGATATCGACCACCGATACCCTGAAGATGACGCGATATCAGCAGCGGGCCAAAAAAAATGAAAATGGGACGCACCCTCTCACCTCATGCCCGAGCTTACGAACACCGAGAATGTTGAGTTGACGTGGACTGGGGTGCCTAATCAGGGTGCAGGCCAGTACAACCGACTAGGGAGATACTGAGAGGCGAACAGGGTGAGCAAATGCGTGTTTGAGGATCAGGTGGACCCAAATCCTATCCACTGTGCCGTTCATGCCGCAATACTAATCAACGCCAACACCATGATGGACTGGTGCGCAAGCAAGTCTCACCCGAAAGTCCTTTTGCTCCCAAACGTAGCATGGCCTGTCGAGAGCTCATGCATAGTCAATCTTTCTTAGAACTCCAGTTCAATATTACATGGCACAGCGAGCACACGCCATTCGGATATGCGATATATAAATCATACTGGAAGTCGTACTTTGGGCAAAAACACTCGTGACGTGCGTGAGATGGGGCAGAGTCTGGTTCGAGTTTCTCATGTTAGGCAGACAAATAGAAGGAAGACAATATTTCGTTCTTTCCATCAAAGATTCGAGGCGTATTTTATTGATTTCCTTTTTGGTCACTCGCCTTGGCTCGGACCGAGGTGCGACATCCATGCCAAGCTGCCAGCTGTTCCATTGAATTTCAGTGGTTAGAAGCTGGCCCACGGTTGCATCCCAGATCTTTACAGCATTTTATCCGCCCGTTGCGAGTTTTTATGAGTCGGACGAGTTCATCACTGTATGCACCCAGCCATGCCCAGTTTTGATTTTTAGCACACTGGTTCTGCCACTGTCAACATCTCGGGCGTTTGCCGTCCCACTCGCTACTTGATTACCATCCGCACTCCAGCACAATACGCACACAACATTGATGTGCCCTGTCCATCTGGCAATGATCTTCCTCGTCTTGACGTCCCACAACCTCACTTTGCAACCGCTGCTTCCGCTTCCGCTTGCAATCGTCTTTCCGTTCGGAGACAATGCCATGGACCACACTCGGTCGTTCCCGTCTCGCTAGTCCTCACCTATCTGTGCACCACTCTCTAGGTCCCATAGTCGGAGTGAGCCATCCACCGAACATGTGATGATTTGTCGTTGGCCAGGGAGGTGTACAATATCGCATACTTGGTCAGTATGGCCTCACATCGTCTGGCATGGCGTAATCACTGGCATCTTACTG
The DNA here is from genome assembly GCA_003313855.1 of Suillus sp. MG131. NCBI lineage: Eukaryota > Fungi > Basidiomycota > Agaricomycetes > Boletales > Suillaceae > Suillus > Suillus sp. MG131. The sequence goes on along the minus strand of QLOO01000413.1, from coordinate 6,473 downwards.
GTGGAGGAAGACATGGTCCACGCTCAGAGGCTCAGCGCTCAGCTACGGCAGATCGTGTATACAAGAGAAGTCTGCCGGGATCTTGGAATCAGACCAGATTGTCTAGTCACGACAATGGTTGGTGGCGAGTCCTTTCAATTTGATGCTTATTAGCACCATACAATCCATTACTTATTTACCTACAAAATTCAAATCCAATCCTCACCCACAAGACGGATAGCTCATGCCGGTGTGAAATTCGAGAACACAAGAGATCTTTGTGGGCATCTGATATCACTAGTAAGCAAGTCTTCAGCTTTATCCAGTAGAAGAGCCCAGAGCATCACTCATGGGAAGAACGTTTTAGATGAGTCCAGTGCTCAATCACCAGAGATGCGATCAAGCACTGGGTGTCTGGATAGAAGTTGAGGAGGTTGGGCACTGGTTCATTTATGCTGTTTCTGGAGCTGTGCCCCATGTATCATCCTTGTATTTGCTTCAAAGCAATAAACTTGCTGTGTGGACAAGGTGCTCGGGTCTGCGATCGCGCTATGTCCGTCTTCCTATTTGACTACGTTGATGGCTATAACAATTGACAGCATCCCGCACTCCCTCTCCACTCTACACGTTTCTTTTGGCTTACGTTCGAACTCCAGTATACACCAAACGTCTCGATCTCAACGATGTCATTTTGACTGGGTAAGTATGAGAAGCGAAGAATGGCAAGCCGACGAGTGAGTGGTCACGCATGTCAAGGAGATAGCGGTGACAAAATCCGTGTAGCCTTCAGGGATGGCGATCTTGCTGCCAAGTGGCAGTGTTCAATATGAATGGACCGGAGATAGGCTTCTTCCCATCCGACGTCCATGCCAAGTTCGCATGTTTGAATTTTTAGACGCTCGCCTGTCTTTGCATCCCAGATTATTAGAGCGTTGTCTGTGTGTCCGCTTGTTGCAGACGACCTAGTACTAATGATCTTCATATACATATGTACAGATCGTGCTGAAAGGGCACCAGGGAACGACATCTGAGCGCGGGGTCTAGGCTTTAGAGTGGATTCCTCGATCGATTGCTACACAAGAACGGGTGATTTACCAGATACGGAATAATTCACTCAGCAGGTTGGATTTATCCTGGACGTTCTCGAACACTTGTCATTATTTGTTTGAAGGCGAAAATGTCCAATATACAAAAACTCGCACCGATAACGAATAGGGTCAGGTGGCAGTATCCGACGGAGTGTAGTTGTGGCGTTGGCCATGGAGGGTTCTCGAGGGTCTCTAAGCGATACGCTGTAGTAGCGAAACTTGAAGATATGGTCATGCGGCAGTAGAAAGATTGAGGACATCACCATTGGACTGATTACCGTATTGTCAATGCCAAGGAGCGTAGTTCAGCACTCAGCCATTCAACAACCAATCTCCTTGCAGCAGACTATCCTTACGCACCCATGACTATCACTCACGAAGAGACACATCAAATCATACAAAAGATCGTATAAATCTATATCGTCAACGTCGTTGTCGTCGTCATCATCATCATCGAGTCAAAGAACTCCTTGCACGCATACGTTCACCAGCGTAATATATCCAGACAGGAAAAGGTATACCAAAGACAATGGCAAGACCTGCAAGAAGCGAGTTGCCCCATCCATATCCGAGCGCAGCGAACATCTGCTGTCCGAAGAGGGGAAATGCGAACCCGAGGAAGGAGCGGAGCGTCTGGTATCGTAGGGTGTTCAGTGCATGAACAGCGATGAGATTAGAAATAACAACAAAAACAAAAACAAAAGAGTGAGAACAAGGATGGAAAAACTCACAGAAGCAGCTGCGACAGCACTCGCAGCATATGTGAACGAATCTACGAGGTACAGTTGAATAGCAAGACTTCAAAGGCGTTCAATAGCCATCCAGTTACATAAACGGACAGGCTCACGAAGCGATCATTATGCCGAATCCAAAGATAGCAGTGCCGACGATGGGCATCATGAAATGGACCTTGGCCTGGGCAGACCACCCATACCAACTAACGCAGATCAGGTTAGAACCAAAAGATAGAATGCGAAGCGGCCGTCTCACAATAGTCCCACCGGGACGATGAACGAGCCGAATATCAGTGCGGGCACACGCATCTCTGGCTTACCCTTTCCTCCATTGTTTGCAGCAAGCTAGATGTAGCGCTTGAGCTAACGCGAGAGCTAGAACGCATCTCGACGTACGTATAGGTATGACCTATCGCAAATTCTCGCACCGACTGTGGTTGCGGATAGGAACCCAACACCAATGCCGATATACGCCAGACCTCCAGTTCCGATGCTGAAGTGGTACACGTTCGAAAAAAGATCTGGGCGTAGGTGTTTAATATCCAGTCCTGCGGGCGCGTGTGGTCTTACCGGGGAATGTGGTAAACATCAAATAGTAGATGCCTGACAACACAGTTTTAGTGCAAGTCCACCGACTTATGCAGCGTGCTACTACTGACCGTATATCCTAAATAAATGACATCAGCTAGCCGTGTGATACTAGATTCAACTTACAAAGCCATGTATAAACTCAAGATAAAACATATAAAACTCCGGGTCATAATGATGATTGGTCGTTTAAGATTGATCCACAGATAAGCCCATTTGCTCATAGTGAAGGCAGGGTGTGTCGTGACTGCCTTTTCGAGATCCGATGACGTTTTGTCACGGCGAAGCCGAATAACTGGGGCGTAAGATTCTCTCATGAAAATAATGCCAAGTACTGCAGCAACACCACAGATCGCGCCGACGACATAAAAATCATATTGTATACCGACCGATTCTGCGATGAAGCCCCCCATGACGGGCCCGACCACGGGACCTTGCGAGATGAGTGTGAAGTTGTGTCAAGGTGACTAGCCGTAAAACACACCTATCAAAGGTCCGAGAAAATACAGTGCCATACCTGCAGCACGATCGCGTTCGGAGAAGAGATCGCTGACGACGCCTCCGCCGCATGCTACGGGTGTACTCCCCACAAAACCAGCTTTGGAGGGTGAGTGAACGTGTGATAGCAGTGGTTCTATGACGTACCTAGAAAGCGAAAGACAAGGAAAGATGCAGTGTTACGTGAGAATGCGCAACCGAGATTAAACACAAGAAAGAGGAGGTTCGCCGAGTGGAGTACCTTGAGCGCATTCAGGCAGGTGTTTTCCACTGAGAAGAGGACGACGCACCCTCAAGCGACCGTATACTTCGGATAAGGGTGCGGCGATTAAGGGACCGATAGCGAATGACAGAAGGAAGATACTTAGAGTCAAGGCTGCGATTGTTGGATTTGTTATGTTGAATTTTTTGGCCACGTCTGGCAGACCAGGCGCCATGATAGAACTTGCCAAAGGTGTCACAAAAGTATACAGCGCAACCTGACAGGAAACGGGAGTCAGAACTTGCGATGAGATATCTCTGATGGAAGAACCGACGATTGCAGTGGTTGTCCATTTTTGTGCAGGAGACCAATTCCTGGGATTGGCAGGGTCATGTTGCCATTCATCCTCTAACTGTTCAAATTTGACCTTTTTTTCATGCTCGAGGTTGTCGTCTGAGATGGGAGAGGGGACATGAAGCTGTTGGACACGACGGTCATTTTGATCTGGTAGGTGCATATGTGAGCTCTCTGGTGCTGGAGGAGAGGGCGACATGGAGCAGCGAGGGGAGGGCAAGGCTGAATGCGATGCTGTTAAATAGGTAAAAAATTACAGCACTGTGGAATTGCACGTTGACAGTGCGGGAGTCGGATGAGGTGAGGATCAGACATGTGTGGCAGACTTCTATTTAATCAGATAGAAGATGAGTTTGCCTTGAGGCCAGATGACCAGTACGAGATTGATAGAAGCAACGGTCCGTTCAAACCAAGTTCAAACCAAGTTCAGACTAGTACCACTTGGACTTTGTCTGATAGTTTGACTCATAGGAGTAGCCCGCAGCCCGGCAAGTATGATATCTGTCCGGAATAATCCGAATATATGAGTAACTGTTGTCTTTGCAGTGAAAAGTGTTATGGACAAATCAAATTCAATTCATTATAATGAGCGGCTAAAAATGGCAGTCATTCAGGTGGTCCCACTCAACGACGACGCCGACGACAGCGACACACCGCAGAACTTCACCAGATCTCATCAATTCGTGGGGTCTCACGCTGAAGACGACGCTTAACAAGGCCCTTCGGTTGCGAAGAGCGGTGGCCGCTGAGAAGATTCATTTCAGGTCGTCATGGCCGAGGATCAGCCTCCCTCTATCAAGAGCTTAAAGAGCAAATTCGAACAACTCGCTCAGGACAATACAACAAAAATATCGCCTCGAAAGGATGACTCTCGCGTACAACAGCGGGAGCTGCGGAACGCTTTGACCAACTCTGATTCGAGTCCAGCTCACAAACGTCCTCCGCCACCGCCTCCCCCATCCCGTTCATCCAAAAAACCAATCCTGTCACCCGCTGCTTCGCCGTTGTTGAGACCAGTGCCAGTACCAGCTGCTCTCAGATCGCCACGCGCAAGTCCAGAACACTTGTCTGCCCAGGACAATGCGTACGATGACCATGCTCCTCGTGGGGGTGGAGTAGCATCATTGAGGGAACGTTTCGCGTAAGTGATCAAGCAATGTCATCGCCCGCTAGCCCCATAACAATTTTCCTGTGCTCCCCGTGCCAGATCCGCAGCTGCTTCTCCTTCCCGAAACGCAATAAAACCAGCTCCGAGGCTTTCCCTTTTACTGACTCAAAGCGAACCCAACGTCCTTGATTCCTTTCCTGCACTAGTGCCTCGTCCTGCTTCTCAGTCAGCGGAAGATACCCCGTCTGACGAATATTGTGACGCGCCTGAATCACCCCACATGACTGGCGTGGCTTCTCTTAGAAATCGTTTCTCGTGAGTATTGCCTCTGCATTCGAAATAAAACTGCTTATACCATTCCAGCACTTTAATCCACCCTACACCTCAGTCCACACCTAAACCTCTTCCACGTAATGACCACCTCACGTCCCACTCAGAACCCAACATTCTTACACCCAGTCCACCAATAACACTCCGCCGTCCACCACCACCACCACCGCCCCATCGCTCTGCTCTCTTTGACAGCGGCGACGATACCCTTGACCATCCCAGCTCCAACTCATCTAGATACAGTCCCTTCTCTGATGATGAATCCGAGAGTTCGCTGCCACCTGCAATCATCCCCCATACCCTCCATGGAAGCCATTCCCGCGGCCACTCAGACAGCATCAGCAGTTCAAGTGACAGCGCATCAAGCATCTCGCCCCCATACAAGCTCCACACACGACCAAGTCTGACAGTTCCCCCTCTTCCCCCTCCACGACGCACTGGAAACGAAAACAGCCGCTCCTCCTCAGCTAGCTCAACTCCTACCCCCAACAGCCCCCCTCCCCTTCCCTCACGTCGCCCAACCCCAGAAGATATCCCAGACGCCATCTTACCCCCTCCTTCCCTCCCCGCACGCCACAGCATAAACATAGGCACACCCTCACCCATCGACTTCATCTCCGACCGCAAACCCCTTGGAAGCAGCAAACTCCCACCCCCACCAACACGCACGATCGCACCAGGCGACAAACTTCCTCCCGCACGACGCACCCACACCCCTTCATCAGACGAAGAATCCGGTGCAGAAGAGGGAGGAGATGACCCACGCATGCTCCTCCCAGACGCGAGTCGTGCCTCCCGCCGTCCACCCACCCTACGCACCCCAAAAATGCACGTGCCTGCATACGCGGCGCAAGTCGTAGTAGCCGGCACGCGTGTGCTCGTCGCTACCCACCACCACTTGCGCTGCTTTGATCTCGCGCGACACGCGGATGTGCCGATATGGGTGGGAGACACGAAGGAAATGGGGGTACGCGATGCGAAAGTGACTGCGCTCGAGTTCCGGGCTGGGAGTGCGGGTGGTGTGGTATGGGCTGGGACGAAGGAGGGGCATCTGATTGAGGTGGATATGGATTCGGGGGAGGTGACGGGGTCAAAGTTCGGTGCGCATGCGGGCGTCGTGACGCATATATTCCGATACCGCAGCGCGATGGTCAGCGTGGACGAGAGCGGGAAAGTGCTTGTGTTCGAACCGAACGCTGCTTCCGGCTGTGAAGTTCCGAGTCTCACATATACCCCCCCACGCGTATGCCGCATCGCAGACAAACACGAATTCGTAAAGCTGCTCGGGGGTCTGCTCTGGACGAGCGTACGCAACGATACCAACGGCTCAGTGCCCATAGTCAGGATCTACGACGTCTTCACCCCCGGCAATCCCGCGCGCGCCGCGAGCGTTGTGCCCAACACCACCCACCACGTCGGTGCAGTAACGAGCGGCACGCTCCTCCAATCACACGCAGGATTCGCCTACCTCGGGCACGAGGGCGGATTCATCAGCATCTGGAACCTAGCCACAGGGCCTGAGTGCACGGACGTGGTCAAAGTGAGCGCGTCGGACGTACTGAGTCTCGAGGGCGTCGGGATGCGTTTGTGGG
>QLOO01000411.1:0-11443 GCA_003313855.1 Suillus sp. MG131 | reverse complement strand
TCTAGCAGAGTGGTGTTTGCGGAGAAACGATCACACAAATTGGTCCAAGTCATTGAGTAATCTCGCGGGTGGGCTCTCCACGCGCTTTGATCACCGAGGCAATGCCGAAGACTTGTGTCAGGCTATTGCACTTCACAAGGAAGCGCTGGCTTCGCGCCCTGTCGGTCACACAGATCGGTCCAAGTCATTGAATAATCTTGCGAATCGACTCTCCACCCGCTTTGATCACCGAGGTAATGCCGAAGACTTAGATCAGGCTATCGCACTTCACAGGGACTGGAATGGAGTTGTAGAAGAGATCTGGAAGATCGAGGGCTTCTCTCGCTTCCTCCTTTCTCCCTTGTTCTCAGATCTTGTAGATGCAGCTCGTGATAGGCCTATCATCGTGCTCATCGCAAGCAAGTCGTCTTGCGATGCCATTGTCATCCTGCACAAGCAACCTCCGACTAGCATTCAACTTCCTACCAATCTTGAGAAACTCCAGACACTGGTGGCCAAATTCCAATGCACAAGCAGAACAGCGCTGGCAAAAGCCTTGATAGAGTTGTGGGACGACGTCGTCCGCCCGGGGGTCGACATTCTCGGCGGATTTGCACGACGACATTCCCGAATATGGTGATGCCCGACGTCTGTCTTCAATTTCTTGCCGTTGCACGCTGCTGGCGAGTACAGGAAACATGGCCAGTTCCTTTCGCAGCTCTACATCTCTTCATACACGCCATCGCTTACTGCGCTGATAAAAGCTCGCACACATGACAGATCTCTGTCAATGTCCTTTGCTGCCATCGGTCAGTATCACCCACCCGGTGCTCCATCCACTTTGGATTGTGTGGAGCCTGAACTGGAATTAGTGCGGAGTCTTTTGCCCCCTCCTCCAGCTATTTCCTTCATCAAGATAACGAGTGTCGATGCAACGAGATCGAGGGCATTACGCGCGCTGCAAGACAATACCTGGCTCCATTTTTCGTGTCACGGGACACAGGACTACGAGGATCCCTTCAATGCAGCCTTTCTCATGCGCGACCAACCGATATCACCCAAACGAATCTGTCCCGTCATGAATTTGCATTTCTTTCTGCCTGCGACACCGCAGTCGGTGACTCGAGTACTCCTAACGAAGTGATACATCTAGCGGCTGGCTTGCAATTTGCTGGGGTGAAGAGTGTTATTGGGACATTGTGGAAGGTCACCGATGCGACTGTGCAGCGGTTAGTTGAGGAGTTTTACAAGAACTTTTACAAGGATGGCACAATGAATTCCAAGCGAGCTGCCCGAGCGCTGCACCAAGCGGTCCATTCGTTGGCTAGTGACAAGGACATGCCCTTGGACCAGCGCATAGTGTTCGTGCATATTGGCATATGATCAATTCCGTGCGTCCTCCCACCTTGTTTATTAAAGCATTCCCGAGACAATCTGACGACTTTGCGTGTAGCATCCAGTCATGGCCACACGCAACCTGTTACTAAGGACTTCCATATTTCAGACTTTGACTATATACCTCCATGATATGTACACCTAAATTCGACTTCGATTTGTATTTTCTAGTTTGTTACCTCGGTGATCGCTCTTAAGTGGACAAGAATTGAGTTGCACAACACTGATATAGCATAACACTTGTGGTAGACGTGATAGTTGATCGAGTGTCTGAATTGCGCAAGAGCATCGAATGCACTCCCACTCACCATACAGCACCGATTTCTTATCAACAAATGAAAATAAGTAGGTATTTCGGAACAGATAATAAAACGCTGTGTAAAGCAGATAATCAAACTGAAATCGCAAATCGTCGAGTCAAGGCATAATTAAATCATGGAGAACAACGGTGTCGTATAATGTGTGCACCGTAATGAGACAGATGAATCGTCTATACATTGTACAACCAGTCACCTTCCTGCAATAAGGTTCCATCAAGAAAGATACAAATAAGTAAATGATCGATACTACGTCGTGCAAGCCGAAGATGCATGAATCTGCTCATAGGATGAGGCTGAAGTAGCCTGGGCCCTGAGGACGCAGTCTGGTCTGACTGTTTTCCTTCTGTCTGCTATTGGAGACTGATTATTGGTCCATCACAGGCCCTCTACGATGGCCGAGTGATGCATTGCGAATCGGCGTATCGTCCAAGACTTCGACTATTCGCAATGAGCAAAGGATCATCCACAAACATCGAGATCAACCGTTCAAGTCGGTGAAAGCTTGGTGTGGGCTCATGACACCATCGTTAATGTCGCCCTCGCGCACCCAAGTTTATCCAGAGTCAACCCAGTAGCCAAGTCTATCAGTCCTTGCAGAGATTTACAAAAGGTGTTGCGAACAAAAATTCCGCATGTTGATGTAAACGCCGAGCGCCCCGGAATAAGGTTGACATCGTGCAGGAAAATTGCGGTGCTGGAGTCATCAAAATGTCACAGTCATGAGCATGCACGTAACTGGCGCTATATGTTTATAGTATGGCTCGTTTGCATCGCATTCCAGGGAAAATGATGGCTCCTGACTTAGTCAGAGAAAATCCTTCGGATCATAGAGGTGATTTGACGACGTGGTCTTAATGACCAAACTGATGTCACACGAACGCCGACAGTAAATGGGCAGAGCATGCGGATCTGCTCAACTCTCGAATGAACTCTCGTCGTATGCTGCACCATTGCGACGGCTGGCATTCCCATGGCTGAGGTTATATTAACAACTATTGTGCATACGGCGGGGTGGGTTACAACTCACCAAATGTACCTGAACCGGAATCACCGATGCATTTTGCCACGCCTCCTTGCCCTATGAATATCCTCACGAATTTGCGCAGTCCGGTGATACCGTGACGCCCGTGCATAGCATGTTGGTTCATTTCAAAGTTGAGTTTCCAATACCCATCTCCGTGATATACTTGTCCCTCCCGCGTCTCTTCATCTCTTCCACAACTTCTCCAACCTTCTGGAACTCAGTCCAACCTTGGTGATGCTCATCGCTGGCCAGATCTATGGGTTCCACAAATCGCACTCTCAGAGCCAGCCACTGCATAGATTTGACGTTGGCAACGAATTCTTGGATGTTTTCCTGTGAGCCCTGTGCATAAATGACACCTGGGTAGCCGACTTTGGCGAAGCCTGATATCGAAAGCTCGGAGGACCATCGCTGTAACGACCGCCGTTTTGTTGGGGACACGAGATGATGAGATGTGAGGAGCGCGTGGTAGTCTGCTGTCTCTGGGGGACGATTGATGCTCTGTTCTATGATATCTAGACTCTCCGGCAGTTCTGTATCGATACTATGTCCGTCTTCATGTAGTTTCGGGAGCAAGTGCATGCACAGCAACTGATAGATCGGATAACTCCATAAAATTTAGCATTCCTCACACCATGATGCGCCGTGGTGCTCACTCATTTCCTTGCACCTCGGCTAATCTATCCATAACAAGGGCACGCCATCGGTGATGTTCGTCTCTGGATAAGCCCTCTCCGTTGACGGAAACGAGGGGAACCTGTGCGATGTCGACATCCGAGTCCTCCGGGTATCGTTCTGGGAACTGCACCTCGAAGAAGATCCGTGCGTCTGTTGCCTTCACTCGGAACTTGACTTGTGGAACTGTGCTGGGCAGAGATGGGAGAGTAGTAGGAGTAGTGTTGAAGGAGTGGAGTAGCGAAGTCCATATTCTGGAATCATCTGGAGAGAGGACGAAGGAGAATGATTCACCGGGAAGGAGGGAGTGTTGGATAAGCTGGAGCTCTTGGAGCTGACTGTCCAAGCACATGAAGGTCGACTACGGAGCAGATTGGAGCCGGCACAGTTTGAACGAAAGCGCCAATATATGTCTCGATGCATAAGCATGTGAATCTTTCGGGGTTTTCGTGTTGTGATATGCATCATGTTCGACATGAGTCATGACTTAGTGACTATAGGCATGAGTGCCAATTTAGCGGTGCATACTACTTCGCCGGAACCACAGTCCTGGCCTCTCTCTTTCTTTAACAACCATCTTTGAGACTTGTCTGGGACAGGCTCTTATTCTTTACACACCTGCCAGCAATTCCTCGAACAACAACACAGACCAAGTTAATCGGCGCCTCGTAAGCGTGTATACTGCGCATCTTGTACACGTCATCAACTTATATACATTGTCATTTCAAGGGCATTACTACCAGTCCCGCCGAATGAGCACTGCGGACGCTCTGACATGTCTGGCATTTTCGCCCGACGGCCAGAAAATTGCCAGCGGCACTGCTCGTTCGGGGGTGACGATCACCGACATATCGACGAAGAACAAGTATCAACTAGAAATGCTTGCAAACACCCATACGCACGTCACTGCTGTAGCATGGTCGCCTGATGGAGAAAAGGTTATAAGCGCATTACCAGACCACACGATTCGCTGTTGGAATGCTACTTCGACGCGCCTTGTTGGACCACTATTTGGAGGGCACAAAGACCTGATCCTCACAGCGGGATTTCTTCCTGACTCGTCTCACGCAATAAGCTTGTCAAGGGATGGAGAGTTGCTCGTATGGGACACAGGGAGCGGAGTAGTCACTCAACAAGTAACGGTGTCGAGTGCTGCTCAAACCATTTTCGTGGCGGTTCTATCCATGGACAGTAGTCTCCTTGTTACTAGCGATACAAAGGAGGGCGTTGCCTGGGAGATACCAAAGTGTACACGAGTCGCGGAGATCGCACTTCCAGATATACCATTGCTTCAAGCCGCTATTATTCCGGGTAGTCGTCCTCGAGTAGTGCTTGCATTTGGCGACAGGTCTTTCTGGGTGTGGGACGCGAATACAGGGAAACATGATGATGCGCGCTTTGAAGGCCTCGATGAAGATGACATCCCCTTCGCCATGGCGGTTTCCCCAGATGGCAAGCTTTTGGCACTGGAAATTGACGGCGATGTCAGTCACCCTACGCATTTCTATGATTTGAAGGGTCACGAGTTGACTACCTCCAACATGAGATGTACCCATCCATTTGCATTTTCACCGGATGGCAAGTTTTTTGCAGCCTCGAGCGTGCCCTCAGATTCGAAGGATGGCTCTTTTAAGCTAGTCATCCATTCAGTGGAAGAGGCGAGGAAACTTATATCTCACGTTCAATACCGACTACTAATAAAACGAACTAGATTCTTGGTTCTAGCCCTCTTGATGTGAGATCTACATTTATGATAGAACACTAAACTCATGATATTCGACAGTTCCCTGCAACAATTACCCCGAAAGCCAAAGGAAAACAACGTTCGCTAGGACACAACCCGGGGTTCTTCGATCAATTGCCACCTCCTGGCAGTGCAAAGGGTCGCCCTGTAAGACGTCCCAGGCTTGAATTCAAGTCGCTCATATTGATTTGTTAGATACCTGGACTATCATCAAGCTCTGCTTACCAGCAAGCATCCCCAAGGACTACTGGTCGGGAATGGCGTATCCTACCTCTTCCAAAAATATGGAAACGGATTCGTCATCCTCGATCTCCCAAGGCGAAGTCCGACGTGAGGGAACCTCGGCAGACATCCTCAAGATCTGCCAGTCGGAAATGGCATATTGTACCTCTTGGCAACGTCTGGATGCGCATTCGTCACCCTCAATCGCACAGGGCGGCGTCGACTCCACGTGTTGTCGAGGTACCGACCGCACAAGCTAAAAGGGTGCGTTCAGTGTATTTGTTCTGAGTGACGCATCTCAGGAAATTTCCAGAGGACTGTAGTTTCAGGTCCACGTCGGACAACCACGGCTCAGTCTTCCGGTAGTGCCAGGGCAAATCCCCATTCGCAGACACCGTCGACTCAGGAAGGCTCGGCTCGGGCGTCTAGTGAGATTAGGCATAAATATCGAACAGCCACGGCCTCCCATTTACGCTATGAAGCCACCGCTCGGAACGACTCGGCGCAGTCATCTAGGCAAGCTGGTGAACCAGGACACGGACAAGACCGCATCGATATAGAGGACCGAGAAAGCGTTGATTCAGGACTTGTGTATACAGAGCGGGATACCGAGAGCGTCAAAGCGCATGGATGCTGGAATATATTCTGGAATTGGTTGTGCTACAAAGGTGAGCTTCGTCGCATCTGGAATAGACGTAGTCAATTCATGCATTGCATTAGCGTTCTGATATTGTTCGTGTCCTGTTTGACTATGTTCTATGTATGACATGCTCTATGTTTACATGTAAACCTGTTCTCCTGTGACTATTGCTATGCGGGTCGTGTCAATGCTACGTATCTTGTACGGTTTGCAAGGAATTGACATGGTGATTGTTCCGACGAAGATAAGCCGGTGAACGTGGCGATAGATAGTTGGGAACAAGCTCCAGATCAGTCAACTCTAACAGACGATAGATATGATCTTTGAACAAAAAACCGCGCGTTGCGCTTGCTGGTGTGACGCCGGTAGACATTGGAACATGCTGATGTCGGCTTGCCGCATCTCATGTGTTATATCTCCCATGGATTTCAGTCTCCCTAGTCACTTAAGCAATACTGATAACTTGATAGTGGGCTCGAAGTAATACCTGCTCATCCTTTGCCTCCATATTAACCATGACCGCCCTGGAGAACAGTGTGAATTTAATGGCTGTCCGTCTGAGAAAGAATGTCAGTATCAAGACAGGTGACTGACATTGCACAAGTCGGTATTACAATAGTATATTTTATGGGCCATAATCCTCATCGTACTCGCCCTTTCCGACAGTAGGGTGGGTTCCAGACAATATCGGAGGTCCAAGACAACAGTCTAGTCAACGGTGTGTCGATGGAATGACATACCTTGAAAGTACAGTGTATCTCGCCCTATCAACACATAAGTTCGAGCTGAGAGTGCGAACGATAGTCACTTACCTGTGATAACTATATGCAGCTTGACGGAGCTCGATAGTTATGTAGTAGAATGCGTCTTGGAGAAGGTCAGCTTTCAAGGACATCAGTAAACAACAAGGGTACGCACCAGCCAGCACCAGACGACCTCCAGCGTTTGTCTACCTCGACGATTTTGCTATTCATAGCGTAGGTTCTGAATCTTCTGATAGATGGTCGGTCCACAAGATAGGAAATGTTATGGCTTAGAACTCAGTATCATCTGGCTTGGGACCGCGCAGGATCTCACAAAGCGGAATGTTGGCGACAACACTGATACTGTAATCAGGAATCAGGATGAGAGTAACCAATACTGTAGAACGAAGGCATTGAATAGTTAATAGCGTACGCAAGTTAGAGCTAGGAGCTGCTCACATGATCGTTAGGTGGCTAAGTAGATGGTGGCACACTCGTGAAAATTTCAAATGTCGATCGGAGGTGATGATCACAGCGTGAACCAGGCTCCAGGCCAACTTTGACGACGTCGGACCTAAATATTTGGGCCACTTTGGGTAAACTTTGGGGCCACTGCTTCACAATTCGACTCTGGAGTAGACTAGGCTCTCTCAGAAATTTGCATCTCTGGCATCTTGAGGCTTGAAGCTTCATAACCCGCTGTTCAAATAAACTGGTAGTGATATTAGACAACTGAGAACGAGAATGGAAAGACCCTGAATCTCTGCATGCATTGATATGTTCAAAGTGGGGACAGGGCTCACAGGGCATAGAGTCACGACAGCACAAAACATGATATTTGCACAAGTTGGAGCTACGACAGTGGAGCGCGTGAGGGATGCAAGAATTAATGGGCATCTCTGTTTGACATTCGGTCAAACTCACATCGAACGTGTCTAGCTTGACGCAATCGAATACAAAAAAGGTTACGAACGAAAAACTATCCTACGGAAAGATTCGGGTGGTGGATGATAAGACAATCTTAAATTGCTTCACTGCGAAACGTTCTGTGATTCTCTGTGGCACGTGCCAGAAATTACGCTGGCAGTACAAACAGGCGAGAAAATAGTTGCGAAGTCGAGGTCTGTACAATTCAAGAGGCGCAAGCGCTTGGAGAGATGCTTTTGTAGCGCAGAAATACCGTGCTTAGAGTCAGGGATGATGGAAGGAGAAGCACTCGCCGGATGCACTGGTTTGGTGAGCCGCCCATTGATATCTCGATCACGGACGGAACTTGCTCCAGTAATGAAAAGTGGCAGGACAGTCTGTGAGTAGCACAGGAACCTTGTTCGCGGCTGTCCTGAATCTTTAACGCTTGCTATGCCACTCCTCTTCAAAAGATCTTCATTACAGCAAGCCACAGCCTTGACCGAATTCGTGTTGATGGTGATGCACGAGGAGCGCTAGGTCTGGATGGAACAGTGTTGATGATTGATGCTTCGATAGAGTTCGCTGCCGAAATTCTAGAAGCGCAGGGATAGGAGCTGATGGTTCTAGTAGGGTCCTTGTTGGAAAGATGTGTGTCTAATGTGCCCAGCTTCATCTCTTTCCTGCCCTTTCGGTCACAGCTGCGGAGATATTAGAGGACTTGTGTGAGGCGAGTCGAATGTAAAGATCATATTACCTTTGTACGCGGAAAAATCGGAGAGATCAAGAGCGTGGCTCACGTCAAGGTTTGGCGGTTGTTCCAGGAAGGAAGACATGAAAACCAGAGTGGAAACCAGAGACGACTACGCAGTTGACTGGCAGAATTGAGCTTGGTAAATGATCAAGCAGGATAGATCCCTCGCCGTTCCTGAGAATGTTAGCCTGATCATTACATAACATGATGCTTGGAATCAATGAGCACAAGGACAAGGGACAGGAATAGGCACTCTTGAGGCATGAAGTAGTGAATGGCCTCGAAGGGAACGTTGGTGGTGCTCGCTGTGGATGACTTTCTGGCGCTTCGAGAAGCAGAGGCAGTAAAAGGCCATATAGGGCTATCGAACATGGTAGAGAAGAAACCAAGGCTCGCAAAAGTTTCTGCCTTCTGTGATGGGGGAGAGATCTTTGTTTGAATACTCGAATGCTGTCTCCTGAGCTAATAGGACGAGGCATAGTCGTTGACTGGCGCGTTTCCTGGGGTGTTGAATTGATAATTGGAATGGAATGCCCACGTCCTCGAGTCTTCGTCATGTTATTACGTACCCTCGGATGATCCGGTGAGTAAATTGAATTCACTCAATGTTGAAATGTACCCATATTAGCATCCGTCTGCAGCGCTCCTTGTCATGCATTATATATAAGCGCCTGACTCTAGCATTTCCATTACGGATCCGGTTCAACGAACTTACATTAATTTGACATGCGTGGTGCGCCTTGGTGCTTCAACTCATCCCCAGCTATACAAGTTCAAGTGATAACTCATTCCTACAGTTCAAGCCAACTTCTTGTCAGTTCTGTGTCTTCTCGCGTGACATACGGCAGTGCGGTGTAGCCAAATACCCTGCTTTTCTTGTGCTTTGGCAACAGTCTCCTCATGTCGGCTGCTTCAATCAATGCCATCCCACATCGTGCCCCTGCCGTACAAATTTGATGAGCACATGGTAAATGAGGCTACACTGCCGCCGCTACAGTGCGTGGCTCAATATCCCGCAGGTTGCTTCTGTCCCATTGGCATTGGTACTGCATAGTGCTGCGCGGTGTGGATGCCACGTGTATGCTGTGGTTTTGTCCTTGTAATCTATCAGGACCTCATAGGTACTGCACTGTTTTCGTGACCTCCAGTACACATCTTATCCTCAAGTGTTAGTTAAATCTATCCCTCAGTGACATGTCGAGCTTCGTTCCTAGCCATTTCGGTTGTGACTACCCTCCACCCTTGGGAGATGGGCCGGGCCACTCTGAACGCCCCCAGGACCCAGGGCAGACATTCATCGTGATTATTGATGTGCTACAGGTCGTCGATAGTATGTATCATCTATATTCATTCAACACGTACTGATAGTATTGCAAAGTAATTCTAGCGACACTGTATTTTGTCGTTGCTCTGCTGTTTCGTGTTGCGACAAACTCCATGCCAGACCCACTCGATGATACCCTCCAAGTCCTGGATGAGGAGCCAAGCCACCCAGAACAACCTCAGGACTCAGGAGAGACACACATCACTGGAGTGCAACAAGTCGTCATTACTGGTATGTGATATCAATCTTCGCTCAGCACGTATTGACGGTTTCTCCCAAGCAATTCGCGCAACTGATCTCACTCTTGGTCTCCGACGGATCCCCGCTGGTTTCCATGTGGTAATAAAGACCGATGGTGCTGAATTCCAGACAAGCAACAAACCCGTACACGTAGATCAGACTGTCGTCGAATGGAAAGAGCCCATACTTCTGTAAGTTGTCCTTGACCCCGTCTTTCCTGCAGGTATTGAGAAATACTTTAGGCCGTCCAAGCCGTCTTTTATAGTTCGGGTCAGTGTGTATGCCTCATTTGAATTGGGTCCCATGCTTTGTCACGGAGAAGTCCTCCGCACATTTGAGATCTCCGTCCGAGAATTGCTGGATCGCAGCGAAAATTCACATCGTTAGTGACGCCTTTTTCAACTCACATCTGACGAATGTTAACGAGCATCACAGCCATAATCTTTCAGCCCAAGCAGGGGGAAGTCGTATCCCCGTGTACTTCACTGCTCATGACACTGGAGCAGCGACTTCTTGATGGAAATGATGCCGCAGTTCTTTGCCCCCTCGCTACCGTGAGTCATCAATGGAGTCTGGCATTTTGATACTGACAACTTCTAATGTATAGCTTGCGTCCCGCGATATGGATACGTTGGCATTAAAGACGGATGCCGGACATCGTCTTCTCGCACGATACCGCAGAATGCAGAACAGCAGTGATCTCGACCAATCCATAAAGCACTTTGAACGCGCCTCGGATCTCTGCCCCATGGACCATCCCTACCGCCCTGCAGCACTATTCAATCTAGCCACCGCAAAGTTTGTTAGTTGCCAAGCGGATGGAAGATACCTCGACCTCGAGATCCCTATCTCTCTGTTTCAAGACGCCCTTGATTTACATCCCACTGATCATCCAGACCGAGCCACGACCCAGCTCCATCTCGCCATTGCTATGCTGTCTCGCTTCGCAAAACGGGGTTTTCAAACGGATGCTGATGTGGCTAAAGAGTTGCTGAGCGAAGTACTCGATGTCTGCCACGCCAACAGCCACGTTCACAGAGCAGCTTTGCTTGCCATTGAGACATCCGCTCTGCATCCGCCTGCAAGCATCGACGCAAATGACCTCGGACGAGAGTGGCCCGCTGCATCCATGCTTCCGTTCTCGCCAAATCAACTTGCTCACAAAGCGGAGTGGTGTTTAAGAAGAGACGATCCCCATGCCTTGGATGAAGTAATATCCCTTCATTACGATGCACTGGGATACTACAACGCCATGCATGCATGCCGAGGGCAATTGCTTGGTAATCTGAGCATAATGCTGGATACTCGCTTTGAGCGTCGAGGCAATGCCGAAGACTTGGATCAGGCTATTGCACTTGCCAGGGAAGCGCTGGCTTTGCGCCCTGTCGGTCACCCAGATCGGTCCAAGTCATTGGGTAATCTTGCGGTTCAACTCTCCACCCGCTTTGATCACCGAGGCAATGCCGAAGACTTGGAT